>JANHGO010008168.1:0-45886 GCA_024606505.1 Aquila spilogaster
AAACAATCAGAAAACATACCTTGGAACAGTTTGTTGCTGAGCTTTGCTACTCCTTTCATATTTTGCAGTAGCTTTGGGTCCCTGAGGGGCAAGTACATAGAAATCTAGTTATAGTTCACTGGAAGGGTTATATCAGATCAGAGACTTATGAAAGAATCATCACCCTTAGACGCTAATTCTAATCTAGACTATTTACCTGTAGGCAGTCTCAACCTCAGAACTGTAAACAAAATTTTCAGTAATTTTCCCCTCTGGATATCTGTATGCATAAACTGTTTCTGATCTGTACTGACTCACTCTCTCCTTGTCAGAAATTCTGCCTAAAAACAGGCTCTTGTTTTAGACCATATAACCTTATTTAAAGTACAAATCTGTTTCAATGTGAGGTTATTATAAATATATATTTTCCACCTTACTGTCTGTTCTGTGACTGTGGAAGTACTTACATAGATGGATTAGATAATTTTAAGGACATACATATAACATTAGTAGGGTCTGGGTTTTTCTTGTGGCTTGAACTGGTTTCTTTTATCAGCAGCAGCCAATATATTCATTTGGTGGATCTCAGTGAAGTACGTGTAGGGCACATTGAAACCGTGAAACAACTCTCTTAAGGCAATTTGGCAAGTCTGTTTTTGTTCAGTGCAAGCTCTCCAAATACATTAGAGAAGTGATGTTAGCTA
Organism: Aquila spilogaster; assembly: GCA_024606505.1. Classification (NCBI taxonomy): domain Eukaryota; kingdom Metazoa; phylum Chordata; class Aves; order Accipitriformes; family Accipitridae; genus Aquila; species Aquila spilogaster. The sequence goes on from JANHGO010008168.1 coordinate 684, forward strand.
GGGAATGAGTCCCCCAAATGTACATCCAGAACTGCTTGATCTTTGATCTTAGTTTGCTGTTAGTTTGCATTGTAGCCCTTGGCAAATCTTTTTACTTTGGTTGTCTTTCTGTAGCTGCAAAGTAAGAATACTTGCCCACCTGAGAATGATATTATGCAGATTTTAAAACAACCCAAAAAAGGGTTTCTGTGACCTAAAACTTGCATCATTTTTGAAACTATGCATTTTAGCCTAATGCAAGATACTTCTTCATATAAAACTTGTCCTCTATTGCTAGGCATCTGGTGTCAGTCATCTGGGCTTTTGCAGACTCTCTAGTGGAGGGGTAGTTATTTTTAGATGGCAGTATCTCCAGCCTGCCTTAACCCTTTAGAAAAGCAATTTGTCTTTCAGTTGAGTACAGAAAGTGGCCAGATGATTAGACATTTGGGCTCACTACAGTCGGTTGACGTGAATTCCACCATCTTCAGCTAGTCATTGTCACTTTTAAAATGTTCATATTTATTTTTAAAATGGAGTAGAAAATGGGGTGGAAGATAAGCTAAATAATTCCTTGAAACCCTATTCTTTGGAGAATCAGCTGAGGATGCAGGCGTTTACATTAATATTACAAGATTGATAGTGTCACCATATCAAGTAAGTATCTGTTGTACTAAGGCACTGATAAGTATAAATACGTATTTAATATTATGTACATGCAGAGCATGCATGTATATATGTAGAATGCAAGCATCCTAAGGTGTAGAATAACCTGCTGTTTAACATTCTGAGTGCATTTTGCACTTTTTCTTTTTCCTCAAATTCTAACAGTCTCAATCTTACTGGATATAACCTGTTATTCTGAAATCATTTGATAATAATACCTCTAAATGTATGTGTGGAATGTTCTTAAGTATCTAGTACTTACCTTTGGATAAAGGCCAAAGAACTTTTTTAGATGGAAACAGGTTATTACAAAAAGTTTTAATTTGCTGTTGGTCTTTCATTAAGTTCTGCTCTCAAAATGGAAATTTTGCTTTATTATCAATTACAGAGGTAGTCTTCTGAAAGCCAATTTTTAACTGTATTGTTAGTAAACTTTGACAGAGAATTTCTCATGGTGGAAAAAACTCATTGTGGAATAAATGTAGCAATAGCTTATATGTTTTGAAGTCTTAAATTTGAAATGATTTTGAAAATAAAATTCATGCCCATCAGAAACATGAATGACTCTCCTGTCAGAGCTGAAGTGATTCTGAGTCTGCTTAACAACTTCACAGGCAACCAAATCTCTTCCACATGTAATGTACCTACCTGTGTCTTTAGCTGAAAAGGAACTTGTCAAGTTTGATGTTATGAATTAAATAGGGGAACATTTAATTGTTAATCTGTAGTTTATTTTACATTACTGAGGTTAAGCAACAGTTTGTCCCAACTACATGAGATACCCACCTGTGATTTGGAAGCCTGTGATACTTACTTAGACTGCGATGGTAGAACTAGCATTCCTTTTGCTTCTGCTAGCAAACTGTTGCACATGCAGTCATAGTCTCTGTAATATGTGTCTGCATATCTAGCAGTATTGTAAGCCAGAATGCCCATTTTGTTTTTCTCCCCTCATTCATATCTTCTGTATGCTAGAATTTTACATCTCCATTCCTTCCTGTGCAGTGAGTCAGCAAGTGTCAGTGGGAGCAGCGCAGAGCTGACAGTATATAATTCTGGTAAACTTTGCTTTGTTTCTGGGGCACAATCCCACAGCAGGAATATGGGCTCATTTTGCATTTTTTTTTTTGTTTGTTTCTATCTGCACAATAGAAAAGGGATTACTAGAGAAGGTGGGGGAGGGGTGTAATATGCTGATTGTAAATGGAAGAGGAAAATGAACTAGAGAAAATAATGTTCCAATGTGGTATTAAGAAACTGTTCTGGTAGTTTTTAAGTGGTTTATTTGTTTTTGATGCTGATAAACTTAACAGAGATGATAATTTCAAATACCTTTTTACAAATAACCAAAAGATTTTGTCATGTTAGTTTCTACACAGGAGCAACATCGATGTCAATACCTGCTGCAGCAGTAAAAGTGATTCAAGCAAGCAGGAGGTGTAAAGCTGCAATATTTCAGCTGCTGTACTAATATAGAGATAGGTATCCAGGACTGCATTTCCACAAGGAATTTACATATGACCAGTTCAAAGCATAGAAGTAGTCCTGTCCACTTTTACCAGGAATGTATTAATACAAAAACAGTTTTCCTGGTTCAGGCTGTGCCTTCCAGTCAGTCTGGCAAGTCATACAAATGATTACCTCATGGTGATTTACATTAACTGGAACTGAAAAATTTGCTTTTTGTTTGCATGGTGTGTTGTGTACATTCACATTACAAACACATCATTCTTTAATGATCTTCTGTTGCTCTTGTGATTCTGGCTTTGACTGCTAAAGATGAAGATTTGGAAAATTGAAACTGACCTAGATTTGGAATTGTATCCATAAAGCATGCAATGCATAATGTTAATGTCTAAGGAACTGAATTCACATAAAACAATAGTGGGAGCAACTGGCATCTGCTATGAAGAGCAAGAAAACCTGTTTTACTTACTGGAACTGAAGTTTCAATGTGTTAGTTGGTAAATATTTCTTTTAGACATCAATTGTTTTTGTTTTTGTTTTTTTGGGGAAAAGTTACAGGAATAGGTCACACACTTGGGCTATTTATTTACTTTAAACTTTGCAGCAGGAATTATGGTATTATTAAATCATGATTATCATTAAACTCACCCATTTCCATTTTAGAGGGATTGTTCCCCTAATCATTTTGGATAGTTTGTTTTTTTTAGTTTTACAGTATTGTCTATAAATTGTACAGAATTGTACTGCAGTGCATGCTTCAGCTACACAAGGTAGCTACACCAAGGAATAGATCATCTGTACTTGCCATGTATTGATTTACTTATCATCAAAGAAATTGTAAATGATGCATCAAAGAGGCATTTTTAGTCTGCCAGATTGGCCCAGTCTGGCAAACTAACACAGTTTTCAGATTTGTACTTGCACTGTAGAATTCTTGTAAGCCAGTAGTGGTAGATTTGCATTATATGTGATAAGTGTACATAGTATGCATCTCTTTCAACTTCTAGATGATTGACAGGTCAAAGGCTGCACATCAGAAAGAATGACCAAGCACCGGTCATTAGGATGCTGCAGTCATAAGTGTTCAACTCAAATTCCTAGGATTTTTGTCTTGTACCTAAGAAAAAACTATGATGCTGTTTGATATTGTTTGTTTCAAGTACAGACGCACAAAAAGGAACTTGTCAGCCTCAATCCATTAAGTAAACTTGATGTATAATTGTAAAGGGGTAGAGCCAATATGGGCAGCAGCATGTCCTATTTATGGTGTGCTTTTGCAAGAAGACATTGCTGGAGAATACTGAAGCTTTAACAGAACACAGATGGAACCCTGGAAGGGTCACAGCCACTCAGTGGCTGGGTGGCATCTGAGGTACACTTGAAATGAGAGGGCAGAATTTCTGAATTTACTTTCGTTAACCTTGCTAAAATCCTAGGCTCACCAACTCTTAAAATTCCATGACATTTGACTTGGTTTGTTTGTGCTTAAGCCACAAAAAGCCCAAAATGAGATTCCAAAATCTGTGTTTTGGTGTCTATAATATAGTTGTATTTTTATCAGTCTCAAATGCACAGCTCCTGTCAGCAGTTCAGTTAATAAAATATACTGTTTTGCATTTAGTGGTAAGACAAATGGAACAAAATTGAGAAATGGTGATCTTAATTCTGTTTATGACTGTGGCAGGTCTTATTCAGAAACCACCAGCAGCAGCTGATCTCATCAAGTTTGAATGTCTTTTGCATCTTCTGACCCAGGTTTTTCTGCTTCTGCCGGTCATCACAGTGAGAGGGTAGCAATCATCTACTACAGTAGTGTAGCTCTACTTATAGATGTAGAGGTTAGGCATGATGTTAGTTCTACTAATTATTCCAATATTCTCCTGTCTATCCATTTTATGACCTTCTAGAACAGACTAGGAACATGTATATTTGTGTAGGCTTTTCCATTACCTCCTTTTCGTTTGGCTGTCCAGGCAAAAGAGAGGAGTAATGTGAAAGCAGGGTATGATATGGAAGATTATCAATTTGCCTGTGTTCATCTCATCTTCTTCTGTCCTACTCAGTCAGAACTAGATACTGATATATCACGCACAAGTTTTGATGTACTCAGAATTTGAAAATGGACATATAGAAGTCAGCAGCCCATGAAATCAGGAAATTTATAAACATTCATACAAGTATACATCCTGTGGCGGAACGAGAGCTTCCATCATTTTTTGTATGAAATACGTGAAACCTCTGTGCACTCTCTGCAAATAACTGTCAGTATCATGTTTCCCTATAAGTGGTTTAGATGTGGAGACAAAGCCAGAGTCCTTGCAGTGTGTGTGTTTGGGTACGTGTTGTCAGGCTATCCAGCTAGACCTGGGTGTCAGCGTAAATTAATTCAAGGAGCAATGGGTGCATGTGACAGTGTGTATCTACAGCCAGTAGTTACTATTGTTGTCATGGCATCCTCTGATGTGGTTCTGAATTACATCAATGAAGAGTGCTGCAAATTGAAAAGATCCTTGTGCTTGATGTACGTATTATATACAGTGCAGAAGAGGCCTGTTCAGGCTGAGTGCTGCTCCCCGATAATAGCCTTCCTTCCTCAACTAAAGTGGACAAAAATGACAAACTTGTCTTACTTTCTTGCAAAGCTAGGATCTGAGAGCTCAGCCAGGAAGGCAGGGAGTTACAGGAGTTACTCATAATTGGAATAGGAAGGATTCGCTGTTGAGTCCATCATCTTTTTTAAAAGAAGGCTTTTGCTGAAATTTCTTCATGCATATCAATGACAGTGAGATAGAAGTTTTTTTCTGAGCTACTCCCTAAATGCCAATAGCTGTTCCTCAGCTAGTTGCTGGAAACTCTGTCTCTCTGTACCTTAAAAGTATATTTCTGAATTTCTGCCTATAATTTGGAAGGCATCTCTCAGCAAACCACTTGGTTAATTGGAAATAATCCCCAGCGTGGCTCCCAGGCCCTTGCACGAGCTGGGAGACACTGTCTGCTTTATTTCTCTCTCTGGGTCATAGACTGCTTCTGTAAGAGTTCACTTGGCAGCTCTTCGAGCTTTCCATAATTATTTTAAAAGCGGACCTACTGCTCTGCAGTTACTGATCATCAGATTCATAAAAGAATAATTGCAGCTTAACATCCCTCCCCCCCTCAACACCACCCTTCATAAGTCTGCTGTCAGGAGAAGCTCATGTGAGGCTAATGAAGTTGTAGCCCCCTTTATTATCAAACCACATGGCATCTGCTGAAGATAGTTAGGTGTGGAAGGGCTTAACTGTGGCACAGAGCTATGCCTTGCTTGGAGGTGAGCAGGCCGCCGTGCCAGGCGACCAGCGCGGCTTTCGGCCCCGCTGAGCAATGGGGTTTGCCAGCATTTTTCGCATACCCATCCCAGGGAGGCCCTCCTCCATAAACTCTACATGAAAGAGAGCAGACTAAAAGCCTTAGAAAGTGCATCCAGCTTTTTGTTTTCTTTGTCATCAGTGCAGTGTGTTCTGGTGTCTCCAAGACAACCATGTCTAAAAGACTGACTGCATCTTTTGCTGTAACTCCAGAGCATGCTTGCCAAGACAGGCTCTGAAGACCAGTCTCCAGCCACTTGTTATCCGTGTGTTTCTGAGTAGTATGTATTTTACCTGCGTGCTTGAGTTTTAGTCTTATTGCAAGAATTGAGTTCTGGATTATCAGTTTGAAAGGTATTGTTTTGGGTTGTCCCAGCTCATCTCTCTGAATACTGCTGTGAACACTTGGGGTGTTCCCAGTAACACTGGCAACAATGCAGGCTTTCTTCGCTTTTCAGGCCCATTCTGCATCTGATAATAGTGCCTTCCTGCCACTGAATAAAGATGTGCTGAGTCTCCTGTTCTGCTTGCTCTTTGTTGTGCCAGTGTGCCTTTCTCGTGAATGAGTGTTAGTTAAAAAATGTAAGTATAGATGGTCAAAATAGTTCTTGAGTTTTAGGATTTTTGTGTAGCTGTCACAGTTCGCAAAGGGAAAGCATTTGTGGTACGTATTTCCTGAGCAGCAACATAATCCTTTTACAGTGCTCTGCTGACCCAGAATTGTGGCCTCTATAGCTCTTTTTGTGTAAGATATTTTTCTGCGACTAGCTTAGAAAAAAAATAGTGATGAAAAAGTATTTTTAAGGTCAGCACATTTCGTCTCCTGTGAGGTCAGGGTCTTTGGGAATTACAGTTGCTCTGTTCCTTAAAATTATCTACGAGAAGTTGGATCCAAGACTGGTCCCTGGTAGTTAAAGGGAAGAGTAGATAAAAATATCTGATAATTTCTGTTTTACAGGTTTAATGTAGTCACTTAGCTTCTATAGCTGAGAACAGCATCCCATCCCTCAAAGTAGTTAGATGGATATCTGTAGGAGTTAAGCAGCTGTTTTTCCTACTTCCAGTTTCAGAGATGAGATCCATTTGTTGAGATGAAATGGAAGAGAAATAAATTTCTCTTATAGCAAATTTCAGCCTGAGTGGCTGCAGATTGTTCTGTTGGCAACCCCAATGTACTGCAAAAATACGTAGATAAAGTAAGATTTCCCAACATATAAGTAAATACAATATGTTGGGAAGTTTTATTTTGGCATATATAAATATGTTGGGAAATCTTAAATATCGATCTTTTGTCAATTTTGCTTGTCTGACCTATGTGCTTTCAAGTCCATCTCACATCCTGAAGATGCTGCATCAATTAGCTTTTGTTATAGACCATTAATTTTGAAATGCAGCATCTTAAAGATAAATTGACTTCTGCAAGAATTGTCATGGTATAATTGAAAGGAAAGTAAGGACTTGCTTAGAGACTGAGAACTGTAAGAAAGAAGGAACTGAGAATAAGTCAGTACTACTGAAACTACAGTTTGCAGCAAAGAGAATGAGAGTAACCCATGATATGTGTGACCAGGGCCATAACTAACTTGGCAGACACATTTCCCATGTCCCCATGAATGACTGTTGAGACCGAGTTGTGTATTCTCTTAGCAGTCTCTGTTTAGAAATACGTCCTCTGGTTTTCTGCTGACTGCACCAGGTCTGTGCAAAGCAGCCTAACTGTGGGGCAAGGGGATTCAGTAGCAGGGGTAGGGCAGTGGAAGGTGCTTAATTCTTTGTCGACTGTAATTTTCTCTCCTTTTCTGTTAGTGATGAAATTTTAGGAACAGCCACCATTTGGTGAAAAAGTTCTAGCAGTGTAAGGTTGTTGAATCTCCTTTTCATTTCCCTCGAATGTAGTCTTGTAGTTCTCATGCATACCAAACTCCTCCAAATCAATACAAGTGTATAGTACAGATAGGTTTCTGGTATCTGCTTGTTTCCCTTCAGCGCTTTCTTTGCAAATACAGTAACTTTACTCAAGAAAAGCTGGCCTCTGGTTGCTGATGTTTTATTCATTTATTAAGTATTGATTTGAGGTGCCTATTCTGTCCAGAAGTGTATTTGTTCAACTTCCAAATGAAATCACAAATGAAAATTTATACATTTATTTTTTCTGTTAGCAATCTCTTAACGTTTTTTCTTGTGTTATTTAAGCAAGGATAGATGATATTGAGAATACTTCACTTTTTTTTATGACCTCTAGTAGAATCCATCCAATGGTTATAACAGGCAAGATTTTTATATAGACTTGTGACAACTTCAGGTTGAGTTGATTGGAGTTACTCCATTAAGCTATGGCTGGTTGATTCCATTAGAACAGGCTTTTTAAGCCTTGCCTACTTTCACCCAAATATTGTGGCTTCCCAGTTTTAGTTGTATAGTTGCACAGTAAATCATTTGTCTAGTGTGTGTAATGTTTTCAGTGAATTGGCTGATAGGAGCACTCAGTTACTTAATGATGAAGACCTTGAAACTATAATTAGTTCTAATCTACTGTGAACTATCAAAACCTAAAAGCCAAAACAAAGTATTTTTTCAGAGTTACTGTTGGTAGTTGCATTTAACAGTCACAATTTATTATCTGTTAAATTAATTAATTACTTGCGTTTCAAGCTAAATAAACATTTTTGTTTTGAAAGGCAGATTGTTTCTCTCTGTAAATGGATCAGTGTTAACCAAAGTCACCTTCTTGTTCTTCAAAGACTGTAATATTTTACAGTTGACTTTAGTTCCAGCAATTTTAACAAAAATTGTACTTCAACCCAGGTAAGAGGTGGAGGAAGAGATAAAATGAACGTTCAAGGTTATTACTGAAATTCCCTGTTGTCCCCAGCTGTGTTTCTCATTTTGCGTATGACGGCAGTGTGGCTTAAACTACATAAATGGCTTACAAATACAGTCAGAAAAACCTGTATTTCTGTTGCTGTTGTTTTTAATGCCTGCTAGTGGGTACTGTCACTTAACTTCTGCCAAGCTGTAAATAAGACTCTTTTTCAGCAGTTGATAGCTTCCTTCCTTCAAGTTCCCATGCAGATTTTTAGCCTCAGAGATTTGCTAACCAGGCATCTATATGGCATTATGGTTTTTTATGAAGATTAGGGTAAAAGTCCTGTTCAAACAGTAAACCCCCGCAAAAGCAGCTTGCTAAGCAGTGTTGGAGGGATTTGTTTGCCAACTATTTGGGGTTTTTTTGGTCTGGCATGCTTAATACTGTTTCTGGATGTGTTACGCGAAATAATGGGGAGAGGGAGAGAGAAAATCTAAGTGTGCCACACATAGCAAAGCACTTGCCAAACTTGATAAGGGAGAAGCCCCAAAGCCTGGTCTGTTTTCCCCAGACACCAGTCAAGTACAAACGCTTTTATAGCTCTCACTGCCCAAGGCAAACCGGAAAGAATTACCACTCCTCCCAGTCCAAAGCCACTTGCGCACTAAACAAAATAGTGGCTAAACAATTTGCTACCCTTGATATTTTGCTGACCTGCCTGACCCCTCGTCTCACCGATCCTGCAGCAGCTCACTGCAAGACTCATGTTTGAAACATCCCAGTGTCACTTCGCGTTTTCTTCAGGAGCTCTGTATTTGTGTCAAAGCACAGCCTCCTGCTCTGGGGAAATACTGAGGTCGCTGCTTGCGCCTGGGAAATAGAGGTCTGTGAGGATCACAGAAAAAGTGCGCGTTTCTTGTCATTGAGGCTCAGCTCTTGCTCACAGGGAGCTCAGCCTGGTTGAGGCAGTCATTGGGGCAGCTCCCATCCCTCCTTCTGCATGGGTCGGGAAACATCTTTACTGCGATCAGGAAGGGATGTTCTTAGAGGTCATGCAGTAAAGCAGCATTAATAGGGGCAGTGAGAGATGTCGCTTCCAGTTCTCCTTCACTGGATAGTTTCTGTTTACTTTAGATCACGTTCTGTTGGAGGTTCATTTGAAGACACTGGTGGTGTTTTCTCCTCTTATGATGAATTTAGCATCAATGGAAAGGATAGGAATTAGTCAGATCATTATTACATGCACACAGTGTTTATTAGGAGGTGAAAAATGTAGACTTGGCTATTGATTCAGTAAATATAATGAAGAACTGTTGCAGGAGACATAAACACACCTTTTTAAAAACTTGATAAATTTAGTTTTGGAAGGCAGTGGTATTTTATAGCCAGTACTGAAACTATGCTTAGTTTCAGTAAGCCAGTCCTCTGTTTCAGAGCTGTACATTTGTTGACAAGGCCTTGTGAATGTATTTCAGACTCGGATGAAAAAAGTATAGAACAAAGGCTTCTTTCTTACAGAAACGGCAACAACAAAAAAGGCGTATCTCAGCCTTATCCAGTTCAGGACCACAACCAAGAAAAGCAGGAAAGGAAATGCAATTAATTTTTTTTTTTTAAATTTCAATACTACTACATTATTGAAAAGACACAGCAAAAGAGAAATCTTTCGATTTTCATCTGAAGAAAGAACATAGCTTTCTCTCTGTTAAACGTTGTTTTCCATTCAGGTCAATGAGTATCACAGGCTCTACTGTGCTTTTGACCTGATGAAGCTGCAAAGAGAGAATGTTGCTATTTGACAGGAGAGGAAGCATTTTTATAATTCACGTTCTTTTTTTTATTTCTTTTTTACTTTAAATAGGAAGACAAAGGTTAAGTAGTTTAAGTGGTGACTGGTTTTCAGGACAATGTTTTGAGAGTAACTTGCTTTTTCTTTTTTCCTCATTCATTTTTGAATTACTCAGTTTTATTTTCTATTTTTCTTTGCAGATCTTTGCTAATTTTATCCATATGTGAGCAGAATAATCTAACCAAGATGCACTGGATAACTGGTAGTGTCAAGAGCCATGTGCCCATAAATTGTTTTATGCACTCCTCAGGTGGATGGAGAGCATCAGTAAAAATGTTCCCTTTCCCATATCTGCATTCATAAGTAATTCATATCGGATTAGTTATATTATTGGAAGTGGTGATCCCAGTTTTGCATTTTTACGGCCTTGTTTCCAGTAAATACGTAACCAGTGGAAACACGAGTTAGTTGGATGGCTGTAGAAGACTTATCCTGTAGTTTTGCCTTTCTCCAAACTGCTCTGTGCAGCCTGAGGATGGGGTAAGGGTCAGCCAGGTCCAAGGGATCTGTCCAAGGCACAGCCTACTGCAGTGCTTTCTGATTCCTATATGGAGGTCTCCTGCATTTATGTCTTACCTGTCAAAATAGCTTTTGGAATTGTTTTGGAATTTACTCATCAGTTGTCATTACGTGAGAGCACTTCCAGGTGCAGTGGGGAAGACTCAGTTGATGAGCAGTGGAAAGAAGTGCTGTGTCCTTTCTTATCTCCTAACATAGCTAAAATGTAGTAAACCAGCTTGGGTGAGGAACATCCATTTCCTAAGGCATCAGTGCTTCTCTGCCTCCTAGCATCAAGATTTTGGGAAGACCATCTGAGTCTGCTACCTTTGGAGCTGAGAATTTTTTATTCTTTCCCTGAAGTCTGGGAGGAAAAAATAGACATCTCACTGGCACCTAAGAGACAAGGACCTACATGGCAATAGTACTGCCCTAAGCAGCATGAAGACACTTAATGGAAAATACTGCTTGGAGACATTTAGGTAGAAAACATGAAGGCAGAGAATTGCGTTGTGTCATATGTAGAAGGCAGCTTTAGAAAAGGTATCGTGGAGGCAGGGTGTGTTAAAGAAAGGGAAACAACATTAAAGCTGCATAGCATGCTTAACAAAAGAGCAGAAATCTGTCAAATATGAAGGGAAGCTAATGAAGAAGCAAAGCTACACAGCTGTACATAAGACAGTTGAGTATGATTTGTAGATAGATTGAATGCAGTTACTGATTTTTATCCTGAGGGCTTTTTGAGTACCACGGATAAAACACAATTGCATGACTAAAATATCAGATGTGTCAAGTTACTCTCTTTCCTTGGTCTACAAAGAGAAAGTTAAATTGCAGTATTGAAAACAATCAAGCAACAAAGGAGTTAATGCATACTTGCTTGGAGATTACTGATAGCAGTTTTTGGAAACTTATTAGTAATGTTTATAATGAGCCAAATGTCAGCAGTGGCACATTTAAGGTGGAGTTTGCATATCTGAGTAAGAAAAAAAAAGCTGTAGTGAACTTAGGTTGTCACGTTGGTATGCTTGTGTGCCAAAATACTGCTAATTCAACCCAAATGCCTTTCTCCATACCCAGGTTACTCTATATAATTCATTTGTGCTGTTATTTATATGTTCCTTGGTGATTTTTCTGGTGCACAACAGTAGTAATTATGAACCTGTTGAAACCTTCACATTAATATTATTACTTTATGACATCATAGTCTGTTGTATTTTGTAACATCTTTAAGTTATATATACGGAATTACAAGGATTACTGAAAAATTGATGTGATTTCTAAATAGAGTTCAGTTTTCAATGGATCTTTGCTTTCCCTTGGCAGCATATCAAAGCGAAGTAATAATGTCTTGGTGCCAGTATTTTAAAATGTAGCTCACATGTTTAGTGTAAGGTCGTATCTGTTCAATTTCATGTGTTGCTTTCTCCTGCTGCCAGAGAGGCTGCTTTTAGTTTTCAGAAATCCCTTTCTCATGGGGGAAGGTGAGCTTTAGATACCATAATGTGAGCCCTGAGAAGCAAATGGAAATAATGCATTCCTCATTTACCGGCGGCATTGCCCAAATTGCTGAACGTTATTCCAACCTCAGAGTGCTCAGCTGAGGTGGTTGCTTTTGTAGACGGTATTTCTTGCTTACCTGCCTGATTGCCTTGTCAAAGTGTTACACACCAGCCAGGTGGACTCTCCACTGATCAGAAAATCAGCCAGATGCACTGCACCACATGTTCTTGGCAGTACATTTCAGACAACTGCCAAGTGTGTCTGCAGGTCCTCATTGGGTGCATCATGCTGAGGGCAACTGCTTTCACCCTCCAAAATTTTTCTGTATGAAGTGAGGTAGGGTGATGTGGATTTGGGTCCAGTTCCCAAACAGAGTACACATTTTGATACAAAGTAGATAGTACCTACATGGAAGTTACCCAAAATAAGCAGTTTTCTTTTGGTTTGGCTTCCAGGGTGTGAGGATTCTTTGTCTTTTTTTGTGTGTGTGTCTTTGTTTCTTAGTTGCATAGAATGCAGCCCTAAGGCAGAGTGAAATAGATCCAAGCAGTGCTGCAGTCCTTGCCTGCAGGATGTAGACTGGCCAGACCTGCACACTGATGGCTCTTGACTGCCTCAAACCTATGTGGGGAGGAGAGGGTGGTTTTCAGCTGCCGTTGATGAACATCAGGCTCTCAACACCTGATGACAGGTTGCTATTTCACGCTCTACAGTTCTGTTTCAACAGAAATTCAGTATGTTGTCTCGCTGAATGACTTTGTCTTCTCCCAGTAGGTGAAACTATTTCATTTATGGACCAAAAGCATTTTCATATGCATATAAAGGCGCATCCTGGTTATAGTAAGTGTCTGAGATTCACTGGAGAGGAACAGCACTTCATGCACCAGGAAAAAAACAAATTTTGCCATGAGTAACTATAGTCATCATTTAGATAAATCATGAATGTGCTTATATTAGCTAACGCATTGCAGCCTCTTGGTAATCGTTGTACAGGATGTTCAAAATAATGCCTTTTCTAAGGAAAAACAACAATGCAGCAGAGAAGAGTTGCTCATCAGGGGTCATTACTGTAGAGCATGCTGGGCAGTATTTTCCAAAGCACATAGTAACTGTAGCATGGCCCTTTTTATTCCATTTGCAAGCTGGCATTGTTTTGGAGGAGAGGAAGTGGAAAGAGATGCTGTTCGCATGAGTGAATACCACAGGTGCCTTTTCTGGGAATTCAAACACTTGAAGAAAATAAAGTGAAATACAGATGGCAGATGAAATAACCATTGAAATGTTTATGATAATGGGACTTTTCCACTCAGATTCTCTTTGAAACAGAATATTTCATATTCTGGTAAGCAAAATGAGGCAAGTCCTCCTATCAGAAAGGACTCTTGGTTTCTGCAAGCAAAATTAGTTTCATTTTTGTGATAGAAAGAGTCTGCCATTTAAAGCTGAAGGAATGTTTCCATCATCCAGGTGTGTGGACCGATTTGATTAATGTAAATATCTGAAATTATTTCTGTTTTCATCTAGTACCAAGGACTGCCAGTCAAGGATCAGTCCCATTATACTGATCACTGTAGGGATTATCCCTGGGGACTTTGCATTCTAGGCATTTGGAGGGTGATGCTGCATAATCTGTACTAAGAAACTTAGGATGTCATGACTAATAATTGAAAAATCAAGGCTGCGCAGAGGACAATATCTCACTGCTTCTCAGCAAAATAGTCTTGACTCAGACAGTAATAGGTTAATTGCCACATCCAGAAATGAATCCTAATGGCTCCCTTCAGGAACCGTTATCACACGGAGGATTTTCATTGTGATATTTATAACATTAATCTTTGGTCTCAAAGCTCATGTAACGGTTCACCCAGCAAAAGGGTTCAGAAAGGTAATATCCTGCTCCAGTCCTTAGGCCTTTCTAAAAGTAGCTTTTTAGTTCTAGTTCAATCAGTCAAGCCCCTGCCATTTTCAGGCATTATTCCAATCTAACACAATTTGAATGTCAAGTATCTTGTGTTTTGCACTCACAGGGCCCACAAGAAAGTCTAGACACAAAAAACTGCTGCATTTATCATAGGAAGCATATCTTCAAATATATCAGAACGTCTGTTCGTTTTCTTTTCTGTTCTGTGTCTGGACTGAAATGATTGTTAAGCGAGAGGCTGTTCAGCCAGGTCTGCACCAGCCTGTTCCCCAAGAAGGCTCTTACCTGGAATAAATTGCATAAATTTGCACAGCACTGTTTTGGAACAGGATCCTAAAATATGTCTTAATTTTTCTTGGCTGTACTGAAAGTTGCTTCTTGAATGAAGCCTCTCTGTATCCCTCTCATTTGTCTGCATTTTCTATCAGAGGATTCTGTTTTTTTTTCCTGGATTATCCCAGGTACCATGTTGTGCTGCTGTCATGCTTGTGTGCATTTTGAGAAGAAAACAGTTTTTATCTGTGCTTTTCCCTAGCATAACACCTTTTTTATTCTTGTCAATTTTGTTACTGTCAATTTGAATTTAAGTGGATTATTTGAGGCTTGTAATTTTGTAATCCTTAGAACTAGGTATGCAAAGAATGGTGTTACTGAAAGCAAGTAGCGTTGCTTGAATTTTGTCTTAAATTGTGTTGGCTGTACACAGGTGATCTTAAGTCGATGATTTTAAAGTCTCCACTACATAGATATGAAGTGAAGGTGCTGCTTCTGGCCACAAACAATATTTCTCTAATTCACTTAGAGCCAGGTGCACTTTCCATTAAATGATAATTTGAGAAGAGTCTCAGATCCGAGGTCTTGAGTCTGTGGCTCTTTATTTATCCTAAGAAATCAGATTTCTTTACCTTTGCCGTTTGGTTGGTTGAGATTCAGTAATGTTGCAGTGATGCCTTATCTCAATGAGGATTGGTCTAGGTGATCAGTCAAGAGGATAAAAGTAATTTATCACAGCATTCACTGCATTCCAGTCACTGAAAAATACTCCTGCACCAGATTACATTATTTTTTTCTCTGATAGTTGTACTTATTTTCATTTAAGAGGGAAAAATAAGTACTAATTACTCATTGCTGCAGTATGTAGGGCTGAATGCAACTTTAAGGATTCAGTGTGATGATTGAATGTTTGAGGTAAACTTCCTTGGTCTGCAGTGTTCAAAGATTTCCTGCGTCTTTGGAATTCTGATGACTGATAACTAGTGCTTCTTTGTTTATTTTTTTAGATATCTACACGTTCTTGCATATAGGGAGAATGTGATGTGCATTCAAAGGAGAATGCCACGTGCATTCGGAGAGATACCATAACCAGCTCCTGAAAGTACTTTCATTTATTTGCAGTTAGGCATTTTCTTGCCAGCTTTCTAGGTATTTTATCCTCTTGAAAGATTAATCAGTCATTAGAATGCTACCTTTGCCATCTGAAGTGGTGAAAGCTGTATGTAGAGGGAGAGAACACCCATTTACATATGACTTCCACACACACCTACTCCTTTCTAAAAAGAGTCATGTTCCCCTAGTTTTTTGTCTTCTGTTTTGTTACAGGAAGCTATTCTGTGGCCTGTGTGTACTAACTGTACCACTCACCAGATACTTTGTTGATTTTTAAGGTCAGATATCTGTGTTTATTATTAGTAGTAATAATAATAAATCCCCAGGTCTGACTAGGTAACACTAAGCTGCTGTGGCAACTAGTTTTCTCCCTGAGGCCTACTGGACGTGATCCAGTGATAGTATAATCCCTAGGATTTGTGATTTTTATTGCTATCTGAAACATCAGTATGTTAGCAGACTGCTAGGCTGTCTCTGCCTTTCTTCCATCCCATTTGGTAACTGTTCAGTTTCCTGCCCGTTTTTTGTTGTTACAGCACAGTATTGAAGCAAATAGGATGCTTTTAAACCACTGTATCTTTGCTAAGGTAATGAGTAGCCACGTGTTATCAAAGAATCTCAGACTGACTTAGGCTGGCAGGGCCCTCTGGGTCTATCTGGCCCACCCCCTGCTCAAGCAGGGACACTTAGAGCAGGGGCTGAGCCCCACATCCAGGTGGCTCTGCGGACAGTGGTGCGTTGTGCTTGTGAGCTCTCCCAGCACTTCTCCGTGGGGGGTTCTCCATGGTCCCTGCTAAGCAAACACACAGCCAGGAGAACAAAATTTGTCACTGAGGAAGGATGTGGCACTCAGGGCTGCCACAGCAGCTTGAAGGTGACTAAGGATCTCTAAATATCATTGAAAATATTTGCAGCTTTGGAAAGTTAGACCATAATATTCCAAAAGTAGCAAATTGAGATGGAGTGCCAGGTGACATCAGAGCACTGACTGACCTGACAGAAAGGGAGGAGATGAGAGAAAGCACAGCGCTTGAGAAGCTGAAGAGCAGCTTTAGGGAAAACTATCCCACCTACCCCTTGTTGCATCTCTCATAGCCCAGTGCAACTGAGAGGCACAGCCATGTAACAGTGTCTCTGCCCCTGTGTGCCCTGAGCCACCTGCAAAGAACTGTGAAGTGTGCTACCAGGCAGTGGGTGATAGCCACGGTCTGCGCCAGAGTACCAAACAGTAAATGCCCCTACATCTGTTTCTGAGAATGTTTTTGCACTGGAAATGGAAGCACTCCCTGGATCACTGCCATTTTGTCAGCGCTGAGAATTTTTGCTTGTTGTAATTTTTTGCAGATATAACATTCATTGCTGCTAGGGCTGCCCAACAGTTAAAGGTGAAAAGACTCTTAATTTGATTTTGCTTCTTTTCGCAGTAGGAGTGAAAAATACCCTAGCTGTGATATATGCATACTTCTCTCTTGTTGGCTTTTAAACCCCTATTAAGTGTGGGGGCTTAAGACAGCTCTGAAAACTGCTGACCTGTTGAGTGGATGAAACAGATCATCAGCTAGTTTGAAATCATGTGCCTGTTTGATAGATCAGCATATCCTGACTCTCTACTGAACCAGGAGCCTGCATTTTTATTTAGTTTTATTTCTTAAAGGCAGCCCTCCAGTGACAGGCTCTTTCTGCCCTAGGTGTGCTGGAATGCTGGGCTGCCAGCCTGAAATGAGTAAAGTTTCAGCAGCTGTGC
Organism: Aquila spilogaster; assembly: GCA_024606505.1. Taxonomy (NCBI): domain Eukaryota; kingdom Metazoa; phylum Chordata; class Aves; order Accipitriformes; family Accipitridae; genus Aquila; species Aquila spilogaster. The sequence continues at coordinate 17,847 of JANHGO010008168.1, forward strand.
ACCTCCATGGGGAGCACAGCTGAATGATGATAAAGGGCCTGGAGCATCTCCCCTATGAGGAAAGACTGAGTGACCCGGTTCTGTTCAGCCTTGAGAAAAGAAGACTCAGAGGTGATCTTATTAATGTTTATAAATATCTTCAGTGTGGGTGTCGAAGGAACATGGCCAACCTCTTTTCAGCAGTCTTTTGGGACAGGACAAGAGGGAATGGCCATAAACTGGAGCATAGGAAGTTCCGCACCAATTTGCAAAGGTACTTCTTCACAGCAAGGGTGATGGAGCACTGGAACAGGCTGCCCAGGGAGGTTGTGGATTCTCCTTCTCTGGAGATATTCAAGGCCTGCCTGGACGCCTGCCTGTGCAGCCTGCTGTAGGGAGCATGCTTTGCAGGAGGGTTGGACTAGATGATCTCTGGAGGTCCCTTCCAACCCCTACAATTCTGTGATTCTGTGAGTGAGGGGGCAGGAAAAAGGAGAGCAACAGGGAACAAAGTAATGATAAGAAAGTGAATTTGAGAATTCAAGATAGGAAGGAGAAGAATGAAAAAGAAAGGAAGAGTCAGAAAGAAAGTGACATTTGAGGCCTAGGAAGAGTTTTGGCCAGGAGCAGTTGGAAAAAATGGCATAACAAAGCGTCTCTCTTATTGCTAAAGAGGAGAAAGAAAAAAACAGTAAAATCGTTTTTTGCATTTTCTAAAGACAGACTAAAAGTAATGCTGCTTACCTAGTTTTTACTAGGTATTTAATATTTAAGTCATTACTGTAGCAATAAAACTGCCCTGTAATTGCTGCACCATAATTGTAGGTATTTATTTCTTACACTGCTTAAGGTCACATAAAAATGAATAGAAGTAAAAATAGGTTTGTGCTAAGTGCCTGAATTTTGAAGCTGTTTTCTTCTCGCTATCTCTAAAGACAGTACTTTCCCTTTAGTCTCCCAGTCTGGCTGTTCAGGAGATATTTTTTAATTACCAAATTGGATTTTAGAAGGTATAGTCAGTTGATGCATTATGGGTATAAGAGATTAGTATTTAATCCTTCTTTTTATTACTGTGTAGAATGGTATACTTGGGGAAGTATTAAAGGTGCACTGCATACTCCAGAGTACAGGAATGACATTTATTACCAAGTTCTCTTTCAGATAGTATCCTTTAGGAAGAAGCTGGAGCAGAACTCTGCAGGGGCCCACAGGCTTGTCTATAGCAAAACCGCATCAAGTAATACAGAGTGGAGGAAAAGAGAAAGAAACCTTTTTGTGCTTTAAAACAAAAGCAGTTGTCGAAGTAAAAGTACTTCCCCTCCCCAAAGATGCTTATTCTCTTTCTGTGTGGTTTTTTTTTGTGTTTTTTTTTTTTCCCCTAGAATGAGGACAAAAGGGGTGTCAAAATGCAGATGATCTTTGTGTCAGTGAGTGGTAGAGGCAAGAACTGAAAAGGGTCAGTGAATCAGATATAATTTGGACTCTGTTTGAGATACCGGCTCTGTGTTTTGCTGATGTCTGGTATTCCTGTTCTGAAAAGCTTGCAGAGGCATTTCTATCAAATAGAAAGAACATTATCCCTATTTTCATTCTGGCATGCCTGTTACAACTTTGTTCTGTAAACAAAGGATTATGGGAACTGGAAACTGGATGACATTTTGTTAAAGAACTGTGCTAGCCTTTCACTGCAAATGTAAGAATTGGGCAGTTTTGTGACAGCTACCTGTGAAAGAAAATACTTCAAAACCAGACCGTAGTGTTTGAGTTGGGTTAATGAGGAAGCAGGCCTCTGGTGTAGCACTGAGTGTACCTGAACATTTCCCATTTGCACCTTACAATGCAAGACTTGCAAAAATAATATTAATAACACCCTCACAATGCAATTATACAAATCAAGAATGAAAAATAGTGCTGCAAAAATAGGGTTTCCAGAAATCCACCATTGTGTAGACTACCAGATTGCTTTGAAAGTATATTACTTTAGGAAATATGCATATTCTTATGTGTGGAAGTACTAGCCTGGGGAGTGGAGCAGGGGAGAGGGAACTGCTCTGAAGGAGCATTTGTTGCAATGATCAGCGTGAATTATTTTTACCAGTGTATTGTACAACATCTTGTATAACTTCTCATGCAACCTTACAGCTTTTCTGCAGTACATGACTTACTACAAGCATCTTACTACCATATATTATACCTACTATTTCTATACCATTATATATATTTATTAGCATACATCATATACCATATATTAATAACAGTCATATACTAATAGGCTTTACCTCATGCCTGCCACAGATCACTCTTCTGGAACTGCTTGCAGTTAATGAAATAAGTGTACAGTATGAATTAAACCACAACTCTTGCAAATCATTTTTCCTTTTAATTATTGTTTTCCTAACTGAATAGACAGGTGATTAAGCAAACAGTATAACAAGAAAATGTGGAAAGTTAAGCTACTGAGAGTCAGATCATGAAACATTTAAAGTTGGTAAACTACTTCAGTGTATCTCCAGCTTCATTTCATTTGGAACTTCTCTGTGTGATTTGGTTTTTTTTTCCTTTTGCAAGTTCCCTAGCCAGGCTTCCACTCGGCAGCAGGTTGCAAACCTTGTGAAGTCAAGTGAAAAAAGGAATTAGAAGCAAATAGCCCAAATTTGGCCCTTAGTAAGCAACAGCGCTTTATTTCCTGTCTTCCACGGAAGCAGCCTTCTGCTCACCATGGGTGAAGGTGGCAGAGCGTAGTGCAGTGTTCAGCACAGAAGTAGAGATTTTCAAAAGCAATTACTGAATTAGCAGACTTGCTCTCAGAAAGTGGTAAGCAGCTGCCTTTTGACAGGCAGGCTTTCTTTGGAAATGCCACAGGCTGGTTACCCCAAAAAGTCTCAAAACGAGTTACTTTTTGAGAGGATGATTTGGAGAATAGGATGAACTACTGTGCATGACTGTAAAAGGACAAAGGAAAGGGGATTAGAAAACAGACTGGAAGAACCTATTAGAAACAATGCTAGTGAATTGAAGTATCTCTGAGGGATACAATAACAAATTCAATTACAATTCAGTTAGGAAAATGCCATTGTTTAAAATAACTTGATTATATTCCATATTTATTTTGCATCAGTAGCTTCTGTATCTAATTTTCTTAGCTTACAGGTGAAAACAGGACATTTTCCTGATGGCTACAAACCACCCATGTGTCAAAAAATCAAAAATTAAATAATGTTTTTAAGCTCACAAAGGTCTAAAAATCAGGCACACTATCGAAGTGCTATCATTGATGGAAGAGGCAAGTTGGCATGTAGCTCAGTTCTTTGCAATTATAATGATCCACCAAGGTATATAAAAACAAAAATTCTACTTCTCTGGCTTTATATAAACTTGAAGTTTATCTGTAATTGTAGTAAAGAGTGTCTCATGGGCATTTCACATGCCACTTCGGCAAACCATAAACTGAAATATGAGCATCTGCACTCTGTAAGTAGGACTAATAGATCACCTTACAGGTACAGAAGTAACCAATCTGAATAAATGACTAATTTATAAAGTTGTAATTAAAAATATATGTGTATATATTTATTATAGTTTTCTTTGATTTCTCTCCTTGAAGAAATAGGAAGGCTTGTTCAAAAGGCCTTCTTGGTGAAGGTAATATTCAGCTGTTAATCCTGCAGCTGGCTTGATACTTCAAGCAGAATGTGTCTATACAGTTTTTCATACTGTTAAAAGTGGTATCTGGCAGGTGGTTTTATATAAGCTATTTTCTTATCTGCTGTACAGTGATCTTAACTAAGTGAAATATACCTGTTGGATTTTTTTATTTTATGATACATACTTTAACTGTATTTTTTGAGCACATGTTGTTAGTGCTTAGAATTTATTACAGTTTTCATAATGTCCTCTAAGTAAGGACATTATGTCCTTAAGTAAGCCTGAGCCTTGATGTTGATACTTAGGCATGGAGAATAACTTCCAAGACAAGTTATGTTGTTCCAGCATATTATCAGAATGAAACACTTAGGTTTTTTGTTGTTGTTTATATGTACCTGAATCTTATCCAGAAGTGAAGTAGATATTCCAAAATACAAAAACTGAAATGGCAAACTTTACACAGCTGTCTCAGGATTAAAACAAGTAACAAAAAGTCTGTATTAGTAGACTGTATGTGAATATTCTTGTGAAAAATTGATATTGGTAATAGCCCATTTTATCAGACTGTATTCAGTCCTTGGGTCAAATTAATTGTGCTGTTTTTTGCCTATGATGAAGGGAGCAGAAGGGAATTGCTAAAAGAGTGCAAACCAGCATGAGTAGCTGAAGAAAGAATCCTTTCTTGAAGAATAAAAACCTAGGTAATTTAAAGACTACTAGTAACGTACGTGAGGTTAGACATGTTTTAGCAGATACCATGAATCATTCATCCCATCAGACAGGAGTAAGAGTGGTGTAGCTCTGGCACTTTAAATGAATTTGCATGTTTAGTTCTCAAGACTTTGTACACTACAAATTTGAACATATATTTTAATTGCTTCTGTGCAAGAGACTGTTAATTTGAGGGCTTGCTTTAATACCACAGAGATGTAGGTGTTCCTTTAAAAATGTAACAGTGACAGGTTGTCTCTCTTTTTTTTTTTATAATTAATATAATACTTTTTGTTTTGTACAGGAAAGGTTTCCCAGAGTAGTAGGAGACTAATGAAGTAGTAAAAAAAAGATACTTGATTACTATTTTTATTGCAAATAAAGTGACTAAATGACATAATATATCTGGTTAACCCTTTTTTTTTTTTTTTTTTAAATTAGAAGAGATCCATATGATGGATTTATTAACAGAACGGAACTTTTGGACAAAATATCTCCCTTCATTGTGGTTGTTAAAACATGATTGGTGTAAACAGCGGTGCTACTCTCATTGAAAAAAGTTTCTGTAGCATTCTGGCTAAAAAAGCCACCATCCTTAGATTAAAAACTTAGCGTCAGCAATCCCTCTTTCTTCATACCAGCTGAATATTGGAAAATGAAGTAGAGGCATCTAAATCGAATTTAAGAGTGATAATCGTACAGTGTGGAGAGAGTCGCTACTGTACAGCTTGTAGTCTGTCAAGGTAATTCAATTATGGATGGTTATACTTGAGTATAATTTGTTAATGTGTTCCTTGCAAAGGGAGAGTAATTCTAACAAAGCACTGACGATTTTATGAATTTTTACCAAGATGCTGTAAAAGGAAAGGGACTTTCTCAGAATCTTATGATATGTATAAAACATTGAATGTATTACATTACTGTGTGTTGGGAAATAAGTTTTTATAAAATGTCATGGTATCTTAGTCTTCCAGATTATAGCGACTGTAATATTCCTTTTAAATTTCCCCTTTTTAAAACTAGTAATGATCAAAGTTTGGATTAATATTAATTTTCTTTTGCACTTGGTACTTGTTAGAAATCAGTCTTGAGAAGAGCCAGAGGTGAATCTTAGTCTGTCTTTGCCTTTTTGGTCAAGGCACTCTCTTGAAGAACACGTTCATAGAGAGCAGTGGTAGCTGAGATTAGCGGCCAGCAGAGGCACAGAGCTATGGGTTATATTGCTCACTCTTCTGTTTCTGTTTTTTTCCTTTGTCCCTCCCCCCCCCCACCTTCTGTCTCTTAATATGACCTCTTTGTAACTGAAAATTTCCTTTGTGAACAGAAATAAAAATTGGAAGAGGCCAAGCTTTCTCCATCCGTGCTTGGGATGTTGGTGGTCTGTGTCTCTGAACCCATGTATGAGCAGTGTTGTTCAGTTCTCTAGTCTCAGTCTGCATTAGTGCAGTTACCTTCTTAAACATGAGGTGTAGTGACTTGTCATTAAACTCTTCTTGGACACCTCTTTTTTTGTACTTAACAATATAGAATATACAGTTCCCAAGGGTCATCTATCATGGAATTGTAGATTGACTTGGGTTAGAAGGGACCTCAAGGATCATCAAGGTTCAGCTCCCCTGCTGCAGGCAGGACTGCCAGCTGCTAGGTCAAGCACCAGATCAGGCTGCCCAGGGCCCCATCCAGCCTGGCCTTGAACACCTCCAGGGACAGGGCATCCACAGCCTTTCTAGGCAGCCTGTTCCAGCACCTCACCACCCTCTCAGTGAAAAACTTCCCCTTAACACATCTCATCTAAATCTGTTTAGTTTAAAACCATTCTCCCTTGTCCTATCACCGTTTACCCATGTAAAAAGTTGATTTCCCTCCTGCTTATAATCTCCTTTAAGTATCAGAAGCTGCAGTGAGGTCTCCCTGGAGCTTTCTCTTCTCCAGACTGAATGAGCCCAAGTCCTTCAGTCTGTCTTCATAAGAGAGGTACCCCAGCCTCTGATCATCTTTGTGGACCTCCTCTGGACCCTCTCCAGAGCTTCGCTGTGTTGGGGGTTGCAGACCTGGGCACAGTACTCGAGATGGGGCCTCATGGAGGCAGAGTAAAGGGACAGTTCCCTCCCTCTCCTTTCTGGCCACTTCTCTTCTGATGCAGCCCCGTACATTGTTGGGCTCTTGGGCTGCAAGCGTGCACTGCTAGCTCATCTAGTCATAGTTACAGGCTTAGGACTGCAGGAATGATCTTTGGGTACTGGTATGGTTGCTTTAACTAGTGGTTTTATATCTTTGGTTTTGAGTTGTGCGTTTTCTCAGTTGGCTGGCACATTTCCACATACTGTCATGATAAGCTGTCTAAAGTCATGAGGCTCAGCATTGAAAAGAGTGGGAGATCCCTGCTATGAGTAGCATCTGTGAGCTGCATTTTCTGCCTGTGAATTTTGTCCTCCAACACAAACTGCAAACCAGAGACTGTTTTCCAGGTCTTAGCTAGAGGCTGAGTATTTAATTGCAGTGAAGCAGTCCTACTGCTCATGGTGGAGGCCTGAGGCAACATCTTCAAGGAGCCGCATGAGGAGCCCTAGTGATGAGGCCACAACCTTCACTCAGGGAGATGTGTTCTTCCTGGCTTCTGTGCTTTGTGCTGGGCATGGTATTCTCCCCAGGATGACAGTGGCATTTCCCAGAGGAAGCCTTTCAGCCACATGAGCCATCTGGAAAGAGCACAACCCAGCAAGCTTAGTACTGAGAACGTTGATGTTTTATCATTTATTTTGAGGAGCGCTGTACTTTGTCTCACTTTTATGCATGATGGACCCTTTTAAAGAAGTATTTTGTGAAGTCTTTTCTGTCAGGAGAGGGCAAGTGGGAGATTCCAGATAATTGAAAGGGTGAAGTAAAGAAACAAATTTTGAATGTCATCTGAACATCAGCTTGGTCCTTGAAGTTTAAATGGGAAAAGATATGGTTCTTCTCAGTTTCTTCCTGTAACCAGTGCATTACAGAAGAAAGCATATGATGCATGACATTTAGTAGTGATTTTTCTTGAGAGAGACCTTTAGGTTTTGAAGCTGAATAGTTTGTGCATGGTTTAGCACAATATAAAAAAAGTCCAATAACTGAAATGAGGCATAAAGCCTCATTTTATCTTCATCTTCACTATGTGCATTTCAACACAACCTTCATAATGATGTTTTGAACTTCTGTTGCCCATACAATCAAAATATTTCGCAATACTTTGGAAACTAATGATTACTGGTTTTAAAATCACACTTTCATTTTTTACCTACTGTTATTGCAGTAACCCAGAAGATAAGTGGTAGTGAAAGCAATTGGGTAAAGAAAGCCAGCAACCTGTTTTGTGCATTTCCCATCAGTACCTTACACAATTGGTTTTACTGAGTTCTTGTTCCAATGAGCATAATTGAGATGGCACAAAATGAATCGAGGCTGAGGGAGAATTAGATGAAAAAGGGTTATACTCCTAAGTGGATATATATGGACGCATGTAGTATGTGAAACAGCTTTACAAAAAAAAAAAAAAAAAAAGATAAATACTGAGTCTTTAACTTGTATTTTCTCCAGAAGGTAAGTATTTACTGCTGATTCTGTCTTACAGATGAAGAATGAGGGAGCAAAATTAAGCCCAGAGCTCACAGGTGACGTACTAGAGATAATACAACTGAATCACAGATTGAGGAAGGCATGGAAGTTAATCTCATGACTGACTTCAAGGTTTTTGATTTACCATCAGTAGCAGAGAAGGCACTGTAAACGCAGTTGTGTTTGTGATTACGGTTGCAGCATAATTAAATTCACTGGGTGTTTCTCAGAGTATTATGATATTGACTTGACTGGATTTTTTCTTGAAGCTTGAGGTGCAAATCCCTGTTTTTGAGTATTTGTTCTTAATACATTTTATATCACATAGTATTGAAACTGACTCCTTTTAATTTTTTGTTCTTCGTTTTGTGTTTTATAGTGAGGTTTCAAAGCTGCAATGAAAACAGAAAAATACACTTTGGAAGCAGTGAGCCAGAAGATTTTAGAGTAGGTGAAGATGGTGTGGTATATGCAGAGAGAAGCTTTCAACTTTCAGCAGAGCCCACAGAGTTTGTAGTGTCTGCTCAAGACAAGGAAACTCAGGAAGAATGGCAAATGAAGGTGAAGCTAACCCCTGAACCAGCATTCGTTGAGGCCTCAGAAAAGGTAAAACAGTATCTATAAACGCCATGTGTATGAGTGTCTCTCCTGAAACAGGCTTAAAAATAGGGCTTTGATTCTGGCTGTCATGCACCTCTCCATGAGGTATTTTACTAATAGGCAAGTACTGCGTGAATAATTGTAAAGCTGGAGCCTTAGAAAGAGCTTCTCTATTGTTATTCTGTAGCTTTGCTAAGGCGTGGAAAAGGCATGTCTGTTTAAGTATGTAGGATTCATTTATGTTTGAGCTTTTTGTTTGTATAGTTTGCGATTTATACCTGAATTTAAGTCGGACATGGTCATTTCTTTATTTTAAATTGCTTTGAAAGTATTGCGGTATTTATTCAAGCAGTTAAATATAACCACAAAATAAACAAATCTGTGCTAGTATGCATCAGTCAAGTTTATTAGATGGGAACTGTAGTTTTGCAGCAGTAGTAGGAAAGCATTTCTGGCAGGGAATATTGGCTTTGTCTTGTCCCTTCATAATCAAATTGGAGGCTGTAAATTATTCATGATGCCAACTCTACTTGGTAAGGAAGATAGTCTCCCTCTGCTGGAAGCTGCCAGAGGATAAATCATGTACTGTACTGTAACAGAAATCACACCTAGCAATATATAAATAACAAAATATATTTACTTGAGGGAATCAGTATTAGGTCTAGTCTGTTTGCATGTGTTATTACTTGCTGTGTGATGTTTCTTCTCTTATAAGCTGATTAAATTTACAAATAAGGAACAAAATTTATTCCTGGATTAATATACCTGTTACGGATATGCATTAAAGATTTAAGCATAATTTCAAAATAGCAGGTGTGATTATGCAAGATATTTTTGCTGAGAACACTTTGGAAATCAAAGCTCTGTAACTGTCAGGGTTTTTTCTGTCTATTTGCAGATTGCTTTTAAACCTTTTAAGGCAAATTTTTTAAACAAGGAAGTATTGTTTTGTCTATAAAAGTCTGTAAAAGGGCATGTGCTTAGATATGCAACAGCATGCCCTGTTCCTTCCACAGATGCAGTTCAGGCATCCCTAACAGTGGTAGAATATAGAGTAGTGGAATCTGGCCTTCAGTTGGGCATCTGTTTTTAGTCTGTGACACATTTGATTAGATTAATGACTAAGGGAAGGGATGGGGAGAGGAGAGAGATTTTTTTCTTAAAAGATTTTGAAAATGTTTTTGTCTTGCTGTCTCCACCCTTAACCAAGCTAGCATGGCTATGTGTATGCTGGCGTCCAAAGGCTGAAATGACTGCAGTTACAGAAGGGAATAGGAAAAGAATGTTGACACCCAGCAGAGATTAATGCCCAATGTGTAAAGTGGGTCATCTACAGCATCCATCATGGCTGACATAGGTTTAAAATAATTACAGCATTAATTCGATGGGATTTAATAGGGTCATAAATATTTGAGACATTCCTTACCAGTATGTATTAAACTTCTCTTGGAACTCAAATTATATTTTAGAACACCCAGATCTAAATTTAATGTACAGTAACGCATTACCTGGACTGAAGTTCCAGCTAATGAGAAATACATAAAGGCATACTATTAAATTCTGCAAAATATTAACTACTTTCCTGAAAGCGGAGGATAGTTTACACAGTAGGGCCATGTTATAAATGGCTTATAATTTCATTTCTCCTCTGACATGAATAAGGAGGAAAGAAAAGGAGTTTTTCTCATACAGTTGTAAATAACATTTGGCTATTTTCGTACTCAACTGTTAATGCAAATAACACAATGAAGAGACAGCCTTTCAGTCAATTATGTAATTGTATCCAAAGTATTTTATAAGGTCTCCTAACACATGCTTAATTTTATCATGTACCTGGGAAAGGACCAAAAGAAAATTGAAGACATCATATTTCCATGGCAACAATATAAGCACAGCAGCCATCTGAAGAGACAGAAGAGAGACTGGGTTATACCTCCAATCAACCTACCAGAAAATTCCAGAGGACCTTTCCCTCAAGAATTAGTTAGGGTAAGGAAGTTAATAGAAATGTGATTTCAGTGTCCCTTAAAGTGTTCTTGGAGAGACTTGTTGTGAATGATGTTTTGTTTGTAGTCCAAATGTTTATCAAAGTCTTTTGGGCTGATTGCTATTCATTCTTAAATAATTTATTTATTTTTAAGTTGTCCCCATGCTCCTGTACTGGCAGAAGGTGATTTTGTTTCTGATGGTAAGTACTGTGACAACTTCCTCCATGTTAAGGAGGATCTCTGCAAGTTCAGAATGCTCCAGTTAACCTACACCAGAGTTCACCGCTGGGAGATATGCAGGAGTTTACAGGAGGAGGAGTGTACCAGGAGGCAGGAGGAAAAGGGATGTGATAGGCTGAGGGATGATGGCTCCTCCACAGGACTCTGCAGCACAGTGCTGAGAGTCCAGCGCAGGAGACCGTCCATCCATGATCATGATTCTTATGAGAAGTAATCAGGGATGGTTTTATGTTCCTGAAATTTTATTGACCAACTTTATGACAAATGAAAGAATGCGATTGAAAACCTCAGTCTTTATACTAAGTGTCTCAGCAGCAGTTACATCTATTGGTTGTTTGTAGCTAATGTAAACATTATCTTTTTGACACAGATTAGGTCTGATCGTGATAAAAGCCTTTCGCTACGGTACAGTGTGACTGGCCCAGGAGCTGACCAACCTCCAACAGGAATCTTCATCATCAACCCCATCTCAGGACAGCTGTCTGTGACAAAGCCTTTAGATCGGGAGCAGATTGCTTCTTTTCATGTAAGAGTTTAATTTACCATAAATCAGATTATCAAATTGAAGATTAACATCTGCTTCAAACATGACTTGAGCAGCCGGCATTTAGTTTTCTATGAGATATGATTTGAAGAGTCTGTAGCAGATTTATATTTATTGTACTTACTGAGGCTAACTCTTACTATGCCTAAGCAGCTTAAATGCATTAACAGACATAAACAGTGATTAAATGTATTTATATAAAGTAATTTTAAAAGATTGAAATATGGATACTGAAGTTTATATTTCAAATGCAGGCCATTGATCACAGTCTCCACTATTGTATGTATTTCAAAAGTTTACTTTTAATTCAGCAACTTAAATTAGGACAAGACTGCTATTAGAATTGCAGCAGCTGTGATTTGAGAAATGGATGGAAAGAATAACCTACCAATTTTCATTTTCAGGGCAAATCTAAGCATTTTAATGGAATTGTAAATCAGCCTGCCAGCTTATGAAAATGATATTCTTTGCTCTAAAGAAATTGACAGAGTAGACCATTGGTTCCAGTTTTAGTCAAAAAGAAAGCTTTGAAGGGAAGAGGGAGACCAAACTTTGGCCTAGAATTGTCTCTGCTGTTGAAAGACCAGGTTGAAATTTTTACTACACTCACTCAGCTCTTAGATAGAGCTTCCAGCATGCTGTTCATTAAAACACTCCTTGTCTAGCTCTCTTGGAATCTGTTTGAGTGCTACTCCTGAATGGAGAACATAGCAGATGGCATTTGTGTGTGGGACCTGGCTCTTGCAAGGGCAAATGGTTCCAGCATCTAAGAGATTTTACTGAAAATTTGGCAATTTTAGATTTACCGACTTAGGAATTTACATATATATGAGCCATTTCCACAGTAGTGAGTTAATCATGGCTGCTTGCTCTTTTCTAGTAGGTTTGCAGCCATTAGATAGATACATAATGGGATTTAGCAGGATGGTGTTTTTTTGCCTAACAATTGCCAAGTTATGGCCTAGATACATAGATTTATATTTTCAAAAAGTACCATGTTCCCCATTTTTTTTCTGTCCAATTTAAGATTATTTAGGTAAGCTCAACTGTCAAAGGTAGTTACTCAACCCTTTTTGACAATTGGGACATTAAATGTAACTGTTTCAGTTTCAAAGATACTTGGTGTGTAAACTTTAGCTTAATTTTAGCATGGAGTTTTGTTGTGTTTACTAGCAGTGATTTGTGACAAACTTTGCCTTGGTTACCTTTATTGGGTAACACAAATATATTCTCTACACTTCTTCTATAAATTCATGTCTATTCAATATCCATAATATCAGCTAGGAGTTTTTGAAAGTGATGCCAGCATTTATTTCCTTTGAATTGTTAATGAGGTCTACCTTTTTAAATTTTTCATCTCCTTAATATAAATATGCATGCTTTTAAAGACTGATTTCTAATGATCATTATTAAAAAGAGAATTATATTTGACATCTGGCATTTATATTAATCAAAATTATATGATTCTAAAGCATTTTCAACAAATCAAAGTAGTATATAACTACTATACTATACTACTATAGTTTAGATTCCAGTTAGCAACCTGAAAACTTAAATGATCAGCATGGCGGAGCAGTGGAAGCTGACAGACACACTGAGCTAAATATGTCTGGCCTGAATCTTTGTGTCACCATTATTAGTATCTATTTGTGTCTCTGTGTTTTGCAAATTCTAATATTTTATGATGATTTTTGTAGCTGAGAGCACATGCAGTGGATGTAAATGGAAACCAAGTGGAAAATCCTATTGACATTGTGATTAATGTCATTGATATGAATGATAATAGACCTGAGTTCTTGCATCAGGTTTGGAATGGGACAGTCCCTGAAGGATCAAAGCCAGGTAAGATGTGGGCTTTCTGAGTTGAAAGAGGGGTGGGGGGTGGAAGTTACACAATTACATTTTGAAAAGATGATGAAGGGTGTTTCTTCAGACCTTCTAACACTTTCAGAGGTGTCTTATAAATGTAATGAGTGAAATCTCAGATACTGTCTTACTCTTTCGCTTCATTTTTAAGTCTTTTTAGCATGTCAAAGAGAAACTAGTATGTATATGAACTGAAACAGAGAAGGATTTAAGATTATTTTTAGGTTCCTGTTTTTGAAAATCCTATTTATAATGTCACAGTTCTTCCAGTTATGTTCATAACAGCAATTGCTGTTCATTTACTTGACAACTAAGGGTATAAGAGACATCTCACACACCAGCAGATTCAGTTCCAGCTCTGATTCTCAGAGGCTTGGAAACTGGGATTTGAAATCAAACACTTTGCATTTGAATTCTTGAGAAAACTCTAAATGTTGTTCACATCTCATTAAAATTCTAACCAGCTCGTGTTTACATTTGCTCTATGGCTGAAATGGCTTCCTTAATTTGTCCATAGTGCGAAATGAAATTTTTAAGAAAGCTAGCAAAAGAAATGTATTTTCTCACTTTGCAGTGTTGACATGGCATTTGAGATGGAAAGGACATGCATTTCAAAAACCTTTGAAGAAGTATTACTTACATTCATTTTCAGTCACTATCATTATGTGCACCAATTGTGAAAATCAAGTATATTTTCTTTGGCCCAATTAATAATATTTTTATCTAAACATTGGGAAACTGTGTTGTTACATAAATGTTATTTATGGCAGAATTGTAGGATTTCAATGTTTATGGAGCTTCTTCAATTCTAAGCAAACCTGATGTTTTATAAACAAAAAGTATTTTTATCTCCTGTTATGTATTTTAATTTCTCTGTTGGTGGATCTTGGATTTAATCAGTTTGTTTTAAGTAAGAGAAGGAATGTGTAGGGTTTACCAAAAGAAATATATACTTTGACCATTGCTTGTAAGTGATCCTGGGTAATCTGAGTGAACTGTTTATATAACATCAATTATTTATCCTGCTGCTAGGAACCTATGTGATGACTGTTACTGCCATCGACGCTGATGATCCCAATGCACAGAATGGGATGCTGAGATACAGAATTTTGTCACAGGCACCAAGCAGTCCCTCTCCCAACATGTTTACAATCAACAATGAGACTGGTGACATTATTACCGTAGCAGCTGGGCTTGACAGAGAGGTACAGCAGATCTTAATTATGTAGACTGGGTTGTGTTGAATGTTGTGAAAATGCACAATTTTTGTGAGTAATTGCAAATATTTCGCCCTTTCCCACTCTTTCACCCTTTCATCATCCTATTGACACTGGTCATTATTCTAGGCCCAGAGTGTACAAAGCTAAAAAAGAAAAAATGATTGCGTGGATGAAAATGAACCTCAGACAATTTGTATGTGCTTTTGAGGAATGGGTACACTCTAAATCAAGGTGATGCAGACAAGGCTTCAGGTCTCAGCCTGGGTGCTGAAATGGAAGACTCAGCTCCAGCCCTCTCCTCTTGCTGAGTTCTGTAAGCAAAGAGCAGATGGAAAATAGAACTGGCTGTGTGTTTTATTAATCTTGGAAGCTCAGGAGATGAGCTTCTATCCTCCCTCCTCTTCTTCCTAGCTCTTCACAGAGAGGTGGTAAATATTTTAAATCTTCTAGATGCTGTGTTGCTGAATTGCAGTAATGCCCTGATCTGAACTTTGCTGATTAAAATAAACCAGGAAAAGCATGACTGATTATAAAATCTGAAATGTACGTGTCTCTAAGAAATAAAGAAGTCTGTTGTGGAAACTGTATAGAGAAGGATAGGTCTTAAAAGTTTGATCACACACTTGAAAACTTAAGAAAAAAATTCTGTCAGTAGCTACCTGCCACGTCCTGGACGAATGCCATTCTGTCCAGACAGTTCTTCACTGAGCCCTCCACTGGAGAGGGAAGGTGCCAAGTCCTTTGCTCTGGTTTTCCAAGCTGTGAGTTGAGGGTGAAAATATTTCCCTCCTAACCTCAGATGTGTTACATGGGCTAACTACATTTTTGAACGACCTTAAACTATTATTACTATATTTCTTACAGAAACTATAAAATCTGAACAAATTTTAACTGAACACATTTTGTTCTCAATTTTGTTTTTCCTAACCTCATTTTAGCATATTGAATCTGAAATATTTTTTTAACTGAATGTGAAGTTCAGCTTTTAGCTGTTTGCTTATACTTACTTAAAATGGAGAACAAAAGGGTGCTCTTGATTGGCTGTTAATATTTTAATACACTTGGCAGTTTGAGAGTGGCTATCAGAAGTTTTGAAAAGCTAGACAGACAGACAGGTATTGTGATTAACTTTTTTTAAAGTTTTATTAATATTTCTTCTGTTAAAGTTGTTTTTTATGAGACTGGAGTTAAGGAAAGGAAAACCCTGAACTTTATAGTATTGCACTGTTAAAAGATGATGGCTGACTTTGCTTTTGTTTTTAAAATCTCCTGGTCATCTTTGACAGGTAAACTTTAGAACATAGTGATAACTCTGAGTTTTATTACTTAGTGACTGTCTTTACTGTGATTTAACTCAGAAGAAACCAGCAGTCTTTGCAGCTTAGATGCTCATATTAACATTGGAAGAAGAGTTGTCATTTGCCATCAGTTTTCCCAGTGGATCACTATACTGATACCCAAATGCGTAAACATTTATTGCACTTGTTGAATATTAATGATTAATTTTAAAGCATTCAAATATTAAATTAGACTAATATGAGATAAATTGGTTTCCTTCCCAAGCTATTGCTTTGCTTCCTTCATTTCCTGAGTTTCATGAGAGTCAATTTAATTAAAACAACCAGGATTCTCAAAAGCCAGATCTGAATCGAGCAGGGCTTCTGACAGTGCTCTGGAGAATGCCATGTTGTACTTGGACTTCACTGCAGAGGTGGTATCCAAGAGCCTCCTCATGGCTATGGCAGTCTTCTCTTTTCTCTGAGCCTTTACACCCTTTGTGAAATTCTAATCGGGCTCACTAAATACTAGGTACAATTTTAAACCCTTAAGTTATGTGACACATTATTTATGTGAGTGTGTTGAAGGCAACAAAAAAAAAAAGTGGTCCCTCTGATAGCATTCCTGATAGGATAATTCAGTTGAAAGGGACCTTGAAAGATCATGTAGTCCAACTGTCTGAACTCTCCAGGGCTAACTGAAAGTTGCAGTATATCATCTTTGAATAATCTGCTGGTATTTTAGGTTAAATACGCACGATGCGTTGTCCACATAAACATGCACAGGAAGAGAGAAGTGCTTAAGTACTCAGCTAAAGGCAGAAGGAATCTTTCACTTGTTTCCCAGAAGATGCTTTTTCATGAGCTCCAGCTGTTCTCATTTCTTCCACTATTGCTGTGGAAGAATCCGCTTCAGCATTAAAACATCTGCCTTACTGCTGGAGGCACAGAAGTCAGGCAGGATACTTAAATTTACACACAGGCATTCCTGTCTCACGTGAGGTTAATTCAGTGAAGTGCTCTTTTCTATTTGGCCTGTGTTGAAGTGGAAAGATTTGACCTGATGAGGTCTGTGTTCTTTCCTGAAGCTGCCAGTTCATTTTCAGATGTGTTGCTGCAAAGTTTCTGTGCAGGCTACTGACACATGCTCAACGGCTTACTCCTGGCTGCTTATCAACTCCCACTAAAACAGGGAGAGCAACTTCCCCTATTTCCCCTGTGTTTGTAAAAGTTGTGTGCATGCTGATTTTCCTGGAGTTTCATTTCCCAGCAGTTGGTCTCATATATGTGAGTGCTGGAAAAGGGTGGGAGAAGGACAGACAGGAAAAGAAACCATATAACTGCTGACTTTTGGGGCATTTTAAGGAGAATTTCCCATGCGCTTCTTCTGTTGGAATTAAATAAGAAGATTGTGTGAAAGTTGAGTCTCCGTGTAATAATAATGGAGTTTCCGTAATGAAATTTGCTGCTTGGGATCAATGTGCTAAGACCCAGATGAATCAGAAGCACCTGCTGTTTCAATAACTCAGAGTCATCTGGCTGCAAGATTTGCTTCAATACTGCTCTAGATTTTATTGCTTCACAATAAGTAAAGTATATTTTTTCCTGGATGAAAGCACTAAAAGTATTTCTTTGATTCCCTTCTGGCTGTTTCTTGTGTTGGTGTCATGAATGAAACCTTTAGGATGTTTATTTAAGACTTATGAAGGTCACTTTGCAAGTATATTTTCCAAAGCAGAATGTGTATACATATGTGTGTATATATTACATTCGTCTATAAATAAGATCAGTGTTATTTTTGTTTAAAAAAGACCCATGGGATGCTTATGCAATAATATACAGTGTCTTGTAGGAGTTCCTTTGTGAAAGAGGACATGAGCATAAATTATCTTCAATGTCAGATAAAGATGAATACGTTTGTTTCAAAACTTTTTATTCAGTAGCTTGTATTTGCAGAATAGAAGTGTGCATATCCATTGCATCTCTGATTTCTAGCAGTGTCTAGCAAAAAAGAAAGTCAGATATCATCAGTGTCATTGTCCTTCCTCATTTTTGTGTCGATAATTCTATTTCCTAAGCTATTTACATGAGAAATAATCTGTCATAAAGCTCAGTTTTTAAGTAATGGGAGAAATTATGTTACCAAGTGGAAAATTATGCTTTTTTAAAGTATTTTTATTTTGCAAGAAAGATTTTCGCTGTGTTGGCAAACTATTGATGAAACTGATGTTTCAAAGTAACAGCAACTTCTTATGTTCAAGCTTTCTTTTTGAAAGAACTGATTTTATGATGATAGCACCTAGCTCTCTCTCTGAACTAAATTTGAAACTGAAAAACAATAAAGTATACACAGTATTTTCATTTCATGGTAGAAACTATGGATGAGTTAAAAGCAACTTCCGAGCAGCTCTGTGTCAGTTTCTAATTTTATTTCTTTATTCTTATTTTTAACTACAACCGTGTCAGCTGCGTGTTATGAAGCCAACCATTCGGAGGCCAGCTCCCAGCAGGGCATTTCTTTTTCACAGAAAGGAGGCTGTGCTCAGGAACGCTGGCCTCCCTCCAGGCCTGCTGGAGAGCGTGGCTCCCTGGCACACAGAGCCCAAGAAACACCACGCAAGGGAGGAGGCAGCAGCCATCTTCTCCAGGATGTTTAACATTTATGGAAGTAGTTTGCTGGGTAGCTCCCTCCCCCTTCTTCCCACTGCCCCCACTGGTCTCAGTTAGTGCTGACACTGTTGGTTTCCATAGTAATCGCGAGAAGTTGCAACTGCCCTTGTATACTTAGGCCTGGCTAAAACAAATCCTTGGCCGTTATGGTGGCTTGGCCAATGGATGTACCTTGGCTCAGTCCACTCAGATGCTTTTGAGGACTTAACTGTGTTCTAGTGTAAACTGCACACTGTTGTTCCTTTTTGTTTTGTTTGTTTTTTTTTTAATCCTCATTTAAAAAATGTTTCTAAACCTGTGATAATAGCATTAACTGCCTGAAGTATTTTTGATTTTGAAAATGGGAAGTAGGTGGTCTGTGGTATTTGAAAAGTTAAGCAGTGGTTCAACAGAGTTGAATGCAACCTGGTGCATTATTTCTGTGGTGGAAACTTTGCTTCTGTCATTTCAAATGATGCTAACTAGAATAAACAGTATGATGAGCTCACTGCTTAGCGACGTGTGATTTTGGAAACACCTGCTGTCCTACAGTAATGTTAGTTTTGTCTAAAACTTATGTTGATGTCATTTTGTGTTTTAGAAAGTACAACAATATACATTAATAATTCAAGCTACGGACATGGAAGGAAACCCAACATATGGTCTTTCAAACACAGCAACTGCTGTCATCACTGTGACAGATGTCAATGACAATCCTCCAGAGTTCACTGCTATGACTGTAAGTACAGGGTAGGACTAATAGAAGGATGTGCATATTTATAACTGTTCCCCACTTTTCTCATCATGCTAACAGATGGTAAATATTTATTACTTATTGAATAGCTTATTGGCAGGTAGGACTTAAATACATGCAGAATATAATGTATACCTTAGATACGGTGTTCTGCTTAGGCCCAAAGCAAAAGTTGATTAGGAAATCAAACCATCAGTTTTCCGGGTGGCCTCAGGTGAGCTTTGTTAGATAAATTGTCAGGGTTCCAGTGTTGCTAGAGACGCTCTGATACCACGCAAAGTGGATGCCAGCCTGTGGAGTGCATTACAGTTCTTGTGTGCTTTTGTAAATATGGTGAAAGTCTTTGTTCTTTTTGCAGTTCTATGGTGAAGTACCAGAAAACAGAGTGGATGTCATAGTAGCTAACCTAACAGTAACAGATAAAGATCAGCCACACACACCTGCATGGAATGCGAGGTACCAAATGACTGGGGGAGACCCGACAGGTCAATTTACTATCCTGACCGATCCAAATAGCAATGATGGGTTGGTAACTGTTGTCAAGGTAAGAGATGCCTGCAATTCAGTGAATTAAAGAGAGATGGAATAAGTGGGAGAACACTGAGAATAAATGTGAACTCCTGAGGCCAGCACAAGTCTTGAAAGTAAAATGAATGTGCACTGTCTGTCTTGCAGAAGTAAGCCGTTCATCTTCTGGAATCTTTCCTTGCTTAAGCTATAAGTAGTATTCTAAGTGATCAATTTTAAAAAGTGGGTAAGATTGTTGAATATGGCAGATTTTGAAGCTTTATTTACCAAAATATAGAAATTAGTCTGGGAAAAAGTGTTTGCTTAGCATTCATTGCTAGTCTCATGGAACAGCTTCCTACCTCCTGGCACCCATATCTAGTCATTTCTAGCTTGTTGTCTGCTGGTATTATGTCAACAAGTTCCCATTAAGGAACGGGTACAAATTAAACAGGCAAGTCACAATCAGAGAGGAAAAAGTGATAGGTAGGAGGCTACTTCTACAAGAGACTTCTAAAGACTGCCTATTTTTAAAACCTCATTTAAATACCTTTTATGGAATAACATGTCTGTCTTTATTCCATAGCCAGCACTGCTCTGTGTTGAGAGTTGACTTACTTAAAGTGATAATAACGGTGCGATTCTATAATTAAGCCTGCCAAGCAGTAGCCACCTTTCCTCATGACTCTCTGATAAGTGTAACATCTCTGAGCTGGCCTGTTCTGCTTTTGGCCCATGCACTTATAAAGTCAAGTGTAAGGCGCCAGTGTTCCCATTTGGAAATTAAAACATTAATTTTCTTTTCTAATCCTTTTTCCTTTTTTAATCATCTCAGTGTCTAGGTGAGAAAAAGATATCACTCTAGGTGTACAAAACTTCACACTAGGGTGGTGTTTTTGTTTTTTTTTTTTTAGAACTCTCTCTGTTCTATAATTGCACTTCCCCAGAGGTACCAATTGGTATATTACAGTCTTCCAGCAAGAATTACATGTCTGTGCTTTGTAATAAGACAGACGCGTATCTTTCTCAGATCTAGGAGTAGCATAAAACTAGAAACCTCTGGAAAAGTGAATCTGAAAAATTACTTAGATTAAACTGAAGTAACAAAAGAGAAGCAGCCCTGAGCATCCAAGTCTCTAATGTATTTGACATAGCTTCGCTCACTGAGAGTTTGTTAAAAATAAATTTCTATCCCCTCTATTGCCAGTATGTCTCAGTGCTTATGCATGTCTGACCTGGTTTAACAACAAAATAGCAGCATGTGGGAGCTTCATTTGGAAAAAGAACTTGTTCCTACAAATGAAAGGGAATTATGGGTCTGTTCATAAGGGGGTCAGATGTATCATCTGAAATCATAGACTCTTAAACAGCATAGAAAAAGCTTAGAGTGGTGAATTGCAGTTCTGCAGTCTGACCAGCAGCACTTCTTAAAGCACTCGGACACAGGGTGTGTTTACAGTGCAGTGAATTGATCTGTCAACTTGTAATGAAGATTGGGTTGTCTCTTGATTGTCACGCTGTCACATGCCAGTTGCCTCAGTAAGTCTAGAGTTAGTGCAGGCAGGTCAGTGCGTAGCACTAGTGAGAATCAGGTCTTAAGAAGTGCCTCAGCCATGTGCAGCACAGCAAAGGAACTCTAGCTTCAGACTGTTTCTACTCCTCCTTAAACTGGACTCCCAGCTCAGTGAGGAAGTCCCCAGACTGTAGGGCATCTGAACTCTGAAAATGGGAGCAGTAGAAATACCAGCAGTGGGGTTAGCTGGGATTACAGAGAGCCTTCCTAGTAATATAAAAGAACATGGGAATCCATGATCTAGGGGGCTAGGAATGGTTGTGATAATGTTTATAGGACACCTGCTTTTCTGTGTCTCTCCACTGGAGAGCCTCCTCTCAGGTCACATCTGCTTAAATGAGTGCCTGTTACAAAGCTGGGAGTCTCTGTGTCATCTTCTGATAAAACTATTTGTTTCTTCTGTTGTAAGTAATGGCAGTATTCAAGCAAGTTAAATGCAAGAAATGCCAAGGTTTCAAGTTGTTCTAACCTTACAAGTGCTGATGATGATGAGCAAAACCCCAACCCAGCTATCTGTTGAGGTGTTACTTTGGTTGTATTCCTTTTCAGCTCTTTCCTTGTTTTTCAGAAAACCAATATAAGTATTGCTTGAAAATGTGCTTTAAAGTAAAAATGTTTTTCATGTCCAATACTATTGTGAGTAAATGTTAACATTTCCCACTCTTTACCTTTCCTAGCCCATTGACTTTGAGACCAACAGGATGTTTGTACTTACTGTAGCTGCGGAAAATCAAGTGCCTTTGGCTAAGGGGATTCAGCATCCTCCTCAGTCAACAGCAACCGTGTCCATTACAGTCATTGATGTGAATGAGAGTCCATATTTTGTTCCAAACCCCAAGCTTATACGTCAAGAAGAAGGGCTACTTGCTGGTAGCATGTTGACAACTTTCACTGCTCGGGACCCAGATCGTTATATGCAGCAAACCTCTCTAAGGTCTATATAAACATTTTACAGTTACTTAACAATTATTACGCAATATCTATTTTTTACAGCACGTGAGGAGCACAGAGACTGAGAAGTGATTCTATTTACTACAACATGTAGCTATAGCAGTGCCTTCTGTAGCACTTCAGCAGCACTGTCTAAATGGATTTTTGGCTATGAAGAAAAAATAACCTGACCAGTGTTCATAGGTCTGTAAATAGGGTCAAATTCTAATGCTTGGTCCTACTTCATCAAGGTAGAGTGAAGTTACACACCTGTGTTAAAGGACATTTGGCATCCAGTGAGTTCAGTCAGAACAGTCACGTGCTTGTATGAAGTCAGGCTTTTGCAATTTAAATTAACTAGAAATTCTGATGCTATATCAAAACCATGTTAGATTGTGGACCAAATCTTAAGGAGTTTTATTCTCACTTGTTCACCAACAATTCACAGTCCTGTTGTTGCCTGTCTGTAAACTCTTCTGCTGATAGCTATGATTGTAATTTGGTCATGATTCACCTAATGCCTAAAAGATGATCTAAATTAGAAAAGTGGGGAGTATAAAGGAAAATCTTGAAAGTCTTGAGCATGCTTGCACACGTCTCATTCAGAAAGCGGTCACTGGCTACAAAACTAAGACAGATTGGGTCAGGAGTTGCTTTCCTAGTTTATCCAGCAGCTTTTTAGCTTGTGTAGAGGAAACTCCAGGACTTCTTTCTGGCTTTCAGAGAGGTTCCAAGGTTCTTGAAATTTTATTTTCACTTAACATTGGTTAGCAGTAGCTGGTAGGGTGCTTTTTTCTGGACATAAGCATTATAGACATGATAATGTGAAGACTCTTAAGGATATATACATTTTTAATGAGCTAAGATAGCTTTCACTTGATTAATGTCAAAGGCCAAATTTGATAGATTGAAGGATGGCTTTGAAAGATGCTCTTTTTTCAAATGGATGTGAGAAACATTCATTAAAACCAGTGCCTCTTTAGAAAATTAAGTTTAAGTGATACTGAAAGCATGAGAATAATTTATTGCTGTTAACAGCTCTTTGTACATTGTTACTTCTCGCCATCTTTCCTACTTTAAAAATGTGATAACGTAAAAATTAGTATCATCAACTCAAGACAAAGCAAGAGGGATCTTTAGTGGAGTATTTTGCGTCTGAAGATAGATATTATGTAGTTTATGGTAATTGTGTGGTTTACTTAAGTAATGTGATAACTTGCATGGCAGGGCACTTAAGAACAGTAATATGCTGAGATTCTTGAATATCTGTCCTCAAAAATTTTAGTGACAGAGTTTAACAAATGGAAATTTTGTAAAACGTTGACTCCAAATTAAAAAATGTGTTCAGAGTACAAATTCAAGTATCTACATTATCTTTATTGTCAATATTTATGTTGGCAAGTAAATAACACATCTTGTGTTAAAATACACAGGTACTCAAAACTTTCGGATCCTGCAAATTGGCTGAAAATTGACCCTGTTAATGGACAAATAACAACCACAGCTGTTCTGGACAGAGAATCTATATATGTGCAAAACAATATGTATAACGCAACTTTTCTTGCCTCTGATAATGGTATGTATCAACATTATTTATTTTTTTGAAAAGCTTTCTTCTATGTGATTGGCATTCTATTTTACTGGGGCGGAAAACAAGATATGCTCAGAATATATCTGGTCAGAAGCCTGTATTAGTATCAGGCTTCTTACTGTTCCCAGCTACTTATGAAGTAACTGAAAAATAAGTCAACAAGTTCAGAGAAAGGCACTGGTTTTGTTATATCAGTCAAGCTTACAGAACAGTGAAAAAGTCTGCACAAGACTGCACTAGGCTGAGTTGGATTCACAGCAAGGAGTGGTTGATGACCTTGTTGGGAGTAGCTTTTTGAAGGGGATCGTGGATTGTATTTTTCCATATTCTGACTGCAGTAGTGCAGAAGGAAAAGTATTTTTTTTCTTTGGCAGTTTGTAAATGAAGATCTCTGCTCAGAAATTAGCCCTGTGAGACTGGCTAGAATGTTGTGCTGTTTATAGTCAGTATCAGAAAGATGGACAGGTGTATTTAGTAATATTCTCACATTAGAGGGGAGAGCTGAGGCTATTTACTTTGGAGAGAAGACAAATGGTAAAATTATGCAGACTGGTACAGTATAACAAAGCTAGGTCAGCTATTTCTATCCTTTTGGCCCTGTTCTGGAGAGTAAAATTAAATGGAATTGGAAGGAGATTTTATTGGGTACAGCAGGAGGAATGAGAACTATTGCTAATTATACTGAGAAATTCAGTGCTACATGTTCTCATAAATGTGTGACTTTAGCAAGGTTTAAGGAAGCATCACACGTTCAGTATAGATAACAAAAAAAGTCTAGAAGTATGAATCCACATGCTGTGAAAGTATTAGAGAGAATTTAAATATCATACATGTGATGAAGGATGATAGTAGGTCTTCCAAGTTAATAAAGAATTTCTCCAGCAAATTCTGCACATTTTTTTCTAAACCATTTGCTGTGAACTGTCTCTGAAAAAAGTAACTTAGCTGTTTGTTCAGGTACAGTGATGGAGTCCCCCTCATCAGTGAATCTGCAGTTGTGTTGAATTTTGCTGGGTAGGGCAGTTCTTCAGAGGGCAGACTACATGATTATTTGTGTGTTCGCAGGAACACTGACAGCGTTAGATTATCTTGGTAAAGACAGAATAACAAAAAACGTTCATGGTAATAGAAAAGTGTTGTTACGATTTCATTTTAAGTAATTTTATAACTGTAAACAGGCTCAATACCTGCTGCTGCTTCTTTTTTCTCTAAGGAATTCCTCCCATGAGTGGAACTGGCACACTTCAGATACACTTGCTGGACATCAATGATAATGCTCCCCAAGTGAACCCAAAAGAAGCCACAACTTGTGAAACACTGCAGCCTAATGCTATTAACATCACTGCTGTAGACCCTGACATTGATCCAAATGCAGGCCCGTTTGCCTTTGAGCTGCCTGATTCACCTCCTAGTATTAAGAGGAATTGGACCATTGTTCGAATTAGTGGTAATTAACATTACAGAAATCTTAACTGTGTTAAAGGAAATATTGCATATACTTTTCTGTGTTCTACTTTGGTGTTATCTCATAGTATTTGTTGGTCTGGTTAACATGAATAAGAAAGAACCTTGACACAAGTTCCCCAAAGAAAAGTCAGTTTGAAGGAAGTTTACAGTAGTAAGGAAGTCTGTTGTCCTGAATGCCATGCTCTTAATGGGTCGAATACCCTATTATGCGATATGCAAAGCCATTTTTGCAATTTCTTTTTTAAAACAACATATGCAATACACTGCCTTTTAACAAGTGCCTTGTTTTCACTCACAGGTGATCATGCCCAGCTCTCTTTAAGAATCAGGTTCCTGGAGGCTGGTATCTACGATGTGCCCATAGTAATTACAGATTCTGGAAATCCACATGCATCTAGCACTTCTGTGCTGAAAGTGAAAGTTTGCCAATGTGACATAAATGGGGACTGTACTGATGTCGACCGGATTGTTGGCGCAGGACTGGGCACTGGTGCCATCATTGCAATTTTGCTTTGTATCATCATCTTGCTCAGTAAGTAGATGAATCTCTCAATCCTGACTCTTCTATTCTTGTATCATAAGTGCCATTTTATGTTTCAGTCCCACGTACCTTGACATAGATCAGGGAGGGACTGAAGACTTGAATACAGGAACTGTTGCTACTGAACAAGTATGAAAACTTTTTGGTGAATTAGGAGTTTGTGAGAAAGATCATAATTAGCACTTGCATGGATACTTGGCAGTCAAGTTCACAGTCCCCACACTGAGCTTAAGGAGGGCGTTCTCCATTTGTGCGCAGGGGCACATGTTATGTTACATCAGTGTGCGACCAGGATGAAGATGAGATTAGCTATCAGACACTTAGTTTCTGGTCCTATTGGTACTGAATAATTTGACACCACTTACAGTAGGTTACACTGCCTCTGAGGAATGCTCTGGTGTTACTACTGTTGTGTGTCAGATTAATGTAAGTGGGCTATTTTATGATTTTGGAAAGTAATGTATCACAGCACTTCATATAAGGCCTGACAAGCCAGCAGCCATGCAGGAAAGAGAGATGTGTGTGTTTGTTCAAGTACTACATAAAGCTGTGCTAGTATTTTATTTTTGTGTTCAGTGCATTCAATAAGGGAAATGACTAAACATCATGACTAAGTATCTGCCCAGTGTAGTAAATTAGATGCCAGCTCTCCTACACACTATGGTTAACTGATTTCTGATTGTGGTAGAACACGAGAAAAAGATTAACCTGTTTAGAGTATACTGTGCACTAGTCCAGAACATAAAAAATGATGGAAAGGAGTCATGTGGGAGTGGGAATGTGAGGGAGAGTCTTTGAGCCTGGCAAAACCCGTGGCTGTACACAAGCACAGCACAATGTTTTTCCTGGTACAAGGCACTCTTAAAATGTCAGATATTGATTTAGTAGACACTTACTGTAACTACTATATCTTTTAAGGTATTCTTTGCATCTTTTTAAAAATATTCTTCATATATTTACATTCTGGATACAACTACCTTCATGGAAAGAAGTGTCAGTGTAATTAGAAGTTTACTGAGTATACTAGAAAATCATGTATTTATTCTGTTTTCTTTCTTACTTTGTTTTCTTTCTCATTCTGCTTTCTTTAACAGCGTTAGATTGTAATCAATCAGTATAACAGAAAAATTATTGGGAGTAAATGATTAAAAATGTATGCCACTGTATAAAGTGCCATATACTGTTTAGCTGTAGTGGGCAAAAATGCATGTAGTGTAATCTAGAATCCTTATTACTACTGGAAGGATTTCCTTCTGAATTCAATGATTCACGATACTTGTTTTTTTCTTACTTTATGACAAGTTTATTTTGCAGATACAGAACAAATTTGTGACTTAGGAAAGTAATATGTGACTGATTTCTAAATCAAGTTGCTTATAGTATCCTAAGTTTAAACATCTTCAGCTTAAGCTGCCATCTTTGAAATTTGAAAATAAAAAGCCATCCTGGATTACTGAAATGTCTCATCCAGAACAGCCAAAGCCAGCAGTAATAGTGTAATTTAAATTTACACAATTTTCCATGTTTTGGAATCAAGATGTGTGTTTTTCTCTTTTTGCCATGTAGTTTTAGTTTTAATGTTCGTGGTATGGATGAAGCGCCGTGATAAGGAGCGTCAGGCCAAGCAGCTCTTAATTGATCCAGAAGATGACGTGAGGGACAACATTCTGAAATACGATGAAGAAGGTGGTGGAGAAGAAGATCAGGTGAGGAATTATGAATACTTTTTATGTACAGGCTCATAATTTGTGCTGCACTTTATTTTGTTTCTGTTGACAAATCATAAGTAGCTAATCTGTGCATAACACACTGAAGACAATGAGTACTATTTTAAAAACCTGAAATAAAACATTGCTTTCTCATGTTGCTTTTGCAGTTACAGAGACAGAAATTTTTCTGCCTCTTGGGTGATAAATAAAATTGATAGCATGCTGACTTACACCATTAAAAAAAGTCATGGTATTCTTGCCATATTCCAACCAGGACAGTTACATTTAAATTAAATTTAAAGTTCCTTCTCAGTGTAATCTGTAAACCTTCTTGACTGGGATCCTGTTGTACGGAATCGCTAGTACGAAGTGGATAATACAGTCTGTTAGAAATACAACCCCTGTTTAGTGGTAGGTGAATGCTTTTCTGGATGTACAGTAATGTGTGCTATTGACAGATTGGCCACTACTGAGATTTCAGCTTGGAAAGTATTTGTGTTTTGAGTAGCTGTCAGGGCACATCTGTGTTTATTCAAATACCTTTCCAGGCAGGTGCCATATGCATTTACTCTCACACCACCTCTGGTTGAACCATTGTTGATATGTCAGAG
Source organism: Aquila spilogaster (assembly GCA_024606505.1). Taxonomy (NCBI): domain Eukaryota; kingdom Metazoa; phylum Chordata; class Aves; order Accipitriformes; family Accipitridae; genus Aquila; species Aquila spilogaster. The sequence continues at coordinate 45,837 of JANHGO010008168.1, forward strand.
GACTAGGAGTGATATGTATATGCTAAGAATAGCTACTTCTTCCCTCTTTC
>JANHGO010008169.1:0-45881 GCA_024606505.1 Aquila spilogaster
CTCAGTCTTCTTTTTTCAAGGCTGAACAGACCCAGGTCTCTCAGCCTCTCCTCGTAAGAGAGATGTTCCAGGCCCTTCATCATCTTCGTAGCCCTTAGAAGGCCATATCCCGTAGGAGTCTTTCAACACTCCTGAAAACGTCTTAGCAAACTTCTCATTTATGACAGATAATTTTAAATAGTCAGATCTAGATTTTGCTGCAAAGACTTTCTGAGCAGATTAGAAGAATACAGAGGTACCCAAATCTAAATGGGAACAAATTCAAAATAATAAGAGTGAATAAACAGGATCTACTGATTGAAAAAAATACTTCAAATGACAGAGAGAGTCCAATAAATCAGTTTACTGCTTGAAAGAGAATTTTGCAGTCTTATCAGCGCTAACTCTTTCAATGCCCAGTTAACAATTACTTCATCAAAATTACAAGCAGAGGAATTACTGGTGTGCTCAAGTAGCTTGCAAATTTCCCAGTATTCATTTCATTAATGTTAATATGATGTTAGAACATTCTACACTTGAGCTAGTGACTCACAATATTAGATATAGCCCTACAGCAATCAAAAGTGTCACAAATATCTCATAGTACACTTTAGTAGCAATGTCCTGTAAAATATCCTTTGCATCTGAAGTTCATCATTTCCTAAGCAAGCTAATAAAAATGATAAGTTTAGAGATGCCTGAAGCAATGCAGGCTGTACACAAGCCCGTTTTTCCACATGTCACTTCACAGTGCTGCTATTAACATTCATGAACAGTAAATCTGGCTGGTGGGAGCTAAGCATCGGCTGTCAGCTCATCATGTTCAATCAGTCACTGCTGGTATGAGCTTGTGAATAATGCAGTATACAGCGAGCACTTCTGCAGATAATGGCAAAACATCAAAACAACACTAAGGTCATTATTGAGTGTAAAGCATGAGACTCATTTCACAGTATGTTTTATTTAATAATACTGACAGTAAAAAGGGCCTTTTAAACCCAATAAAAATAACTGTGATGTGGTGCCATCTAGATATGAGACATTAGAGAAGTCCAGTCTTGCAGGTGAGAGAGAAAGGGAGAGGAGCTCCTTTCACTAACCATCCATGGAGAGGCAGCTCCCTAGGGCTCTCCTGGGGACACCAGATCTCCGGTGTCCCTGGGATCACCATGCAGTCCACACTAAGGACACCACTGAAGCAGGCTGCTGTCCCTAGGATAAACCCTCACAAGCTGCTCTTGCTGGTAGGCATATACAGGACTAGGGTTCTAGTTCACAGACATTGCTTATGAAGAACGCTACCAAGATTGAGGCATTTATGATGAGGAAAAAAGAACATGATATCACCAGTTCCATGCAATGTTACCAGCTCTTGATCACTTATCTATCTGGAAAGGTGTTTAGACAATCATAAAATGGTCTGTGTTCAAAGGGACCTTAAAGATCTTCAAGTTCTAACCCTTGTGCCATGGACAGGGACACCTCCCACTAGTCCAGGTTGCTCAAAGCCCCATCCAGTCTGGCCCTGAACACTCTCAGGGATGGGGCATCCACGACTTCCCTTGTCAATCTGCCCCAGTGCCTTCACAAGAAAAAACTCGTTCTGAATATATAATTCAAATCTACTCTCTTGGGACAAGATGTTATCTGTACATCTGCCTGTCACATAGCTTTCCCCAGGCTCTACTGATTTTTATTTATATGGAAATATTACTTTTCCTTCAGTACTCATTTTGTGATCATTGTCAACAGTAATGATGACCTGCAAAGTAATTTATCATTGCATGCATTCACCCACCTGCAGAGCACATGTTCTGTGTGCATACAGGGACTTTCCTACATAGTACCAAATCTGATATGAAAACAAAAGGGATTCTTAAATTATGTAACAGATGAAAGGAAGAAACTTTAAAGTAATCTAAGAACTGTGTGCAGGAAAAGTGCAAGAACAGATTAACATCTCTAGCTGCAAAATGCTGATTATCCTTAAGTGTTTGAATTTTGGATGGGTAATTAACTGAGATAATGATTATATGTATATAGCCTGAAGTGTTCTTAGCCTTACTTTAACATGAAAGGTAATATCCATAAGGAAGAAATGTTCTCAAAGAAAACTTACCGCATTAATTAAGTCTTCCATGTGGGAGGACAAATTCTCTCTCATAAATTATGAAGTTGTTCTTACAGCTTTTTTTTCATCAAGCAGAAGAAATCCTACAGTGATTTCATGTAGAGAGTTTGTTGGCTTGGCACTGTATGAGCTTCATCAAGATTAATCTGACCCCAATTCAAGCACTGTTGTTTCTGTACTTATTTGCATAGAATATAGTAGTGAGAAAAGAAAGTTATGCTGCATAGCTTCATTGAACATCATTCTTTCATCAGTCAATTGACAAGAAACTGAAAATAAACTACAGTTAGTAAATACAAAAATGTAGTTTATGAAAATAACCATTTAAAGTGGGCACAACTCAGTATTTTTTCAGTACTTTTTCGGAAATGCAAACTTTTATCAAAAAAAAAGCTTTTATCAAAGCCCATACAAATGACATAAACAAGGATATTACCTTGTTTATGTAAATAGAATACCTGCACAGAAAACCAGCCAACAGATCCTCACGTGGCAGAGATAACATTTTCAGAGCTGCAGACCTCTTCTCAGCGAACAGAACTTTAGATTCAGCCTTTATCTCTGGAATATATTCTTGTTCTGTACTTAGCGCATGCACAAATTGGATTGTTTTAAGTCAACACATGACATACAGTATTCCAAAAGTTTGGTTTTACTGCCAGATCCAAACATGGCTACTCCTGCCCAGAGCTACTGATGAAAGTGCTAGGTTCACCACACCATGGGTATGACTTACACTCCTCTTCTGGAAATGCCCCTGTCCACTCCATATTTCTTAGAAACACAGCCAATAGAGGATGCTGTTTGCTTGAGATCACAGTTGGGGATGAACAAACATGATCAAAAGATGATGTCAATCCATTTGGCAATAAAAGCTTAGAAGGAACATTCCTCCACCAGACATTCAAACTGCTCCATATGCTCTTCACGATAAGTGGCTGCAGACCACCACCTGTTCCCCAGTCAGAGAGTAGGGAAATAGCTATAACATGCTACAGCTTCCAGCTGCTACTCTAGGGCTGCTGCTCTATGCCCTGACACTTCTATAGTAGGTACACATTTTATGAAATAGTAACTCCAGGCATCACACAGAGAGTAAGGCTGTTTTCAAAAGCAACTACCATCAGTCTCTGCACACACCACAAAAAACACTTTAATCCTCACTCTGCATGACTGCTTCAGACTTCATAAAAAACATTTTGGTTATACTGAATGAACACAAGGATCTTCAACACTCCTGCTGAGACACCAGAGGTGAGAGATGTGAGATGCAGTGCACAGAAAAGCAGCAAGAAGGGACCAATGAGGGACCTTCAAAACCTGCAGGATATTTTCTCTCTCCAAAATACATTTCTGAAAACAAAACAAGAGAAAAGACACTGCACAGGAAAGAGAGAGGAAAAATGAGGCAGGAAGAAGGAGGAGGGAACACAGCAGAACTCATTCTGCAAAGACCTGCAAGAAGCTGAGATTCCAAAGATTATGTTCACGGTCAGGTTAAAACAAAAATAGATGTAAAATGGATTCACATTCTGTTCTACAATTATCAAAATCATGCTAGCTTTCTTCCTGTAGTTATTAACAGGGTCTTACTGCTGTGCAAGGCTCAAACTGTTACCCAAATCATGACCTCTAGACCATATGGATCTATCCTCTGCTGACTTAGACAGTTATGAAAAACATCTGTAAGAATTAAACCAGTACCAATGGTCAGGTATTAACAACTATAGCAGTGACTTCTGCGGTGCGTGCACGTGAGCGTAGAGGTGGGGAGCGATTAGGGAACACACAAGAATCCCTTGCTTTGGGCTGGCTTGGCTGAACTACTTTGTATTCCAGTTTGCAGACCAAGAACACAGTGCTTGTTGGTGGTCTGTGGAGAGCTGACTGGTTAAAGCTTTTTGGTTCTCCTCCTAATTTCCACTTGCTAAATTGCCTTATAAAGCAGTAATGTGATGGCAGGGATTTTTGCTTGTGGCATTTCAGAAGTATTTATCCTTAGCCTTCTTGTTTTTCACATCACTTCCACGTGTCAGCAAGTGGTATCTTCAAAAAACATGTTGTGTAGTCATGATTAGCAGAGAAAAAGTCCCACAGCACTGTGAACTGGGAAGGCGAGGGGCAAACGTGATCTACCTGCTGGTATGATAAGATTCCAGCTGAACCATTATGCCTTGGAGGCAACCTTGCTTAAAAGAAAGGGGCCTCTGAAAGAAAATTCTGATTTCTCAGTCCTGCTGGTATGCATTAGAAGTGCTGGGACAGAGGGACTCAGGCTCTTCCATCCATGCTCCAGCCCCAGATTCTCCCTCACCATATACAGTGGTTCACAAGTTCACAGCCAGGACTTGGTAGACGCTGTTGATCCAGAGATCTACTAAATCTCCTCACAAGAATAAAGAGTACAAATGATATGATTTGGTACAAAGGAGAACTACATCTTGTAACTACTCCTTACAGACATCATAATTGGATAAATAAGGCAATAAATAAATATTTCCAATAGTATTACTCTCATAATGGAGGAAAAAAAGAACAAGGCTGCAAAGTACAGACACAGGAGATGCTTGTAATGGGAAGATGCAAGTTCAAACGTACTGGAGATACCTGGAATGAGAGAGCAAGGTATCTGAAGGCAGAAAGGAAATTTTCTTCAGTTCAAGGTGGAGAAGTTCCTTTCACAGTAGTTTTTGCCTTTTACTCAAAATTGTTTTGTTCTGTGCATGTTGTTAAGCTATTCCTGTTACTCAAAAGCTTGCCTTGTCCATAGGTCAAGGCAACATGCAGCTGTACAGTAAGTGATCTAAATGCCCTCTCTTCGCTGCATCATGACTATTTTCTCATCCACTTTGAGAATAAGTACAAGCTGATTGCATGATATGAGGCTAATATAGTATACTGATGGTAAAAACTGAGACTATGGGAAGAAACACAGGTGCTGCACAGCAGCTGGCACTTGCCGTAGTCTCTAGCCAGAGCAGTCTCAAAATGAAACAACGTGTTTCTCCAGTACTTGCTCAGATATGCTCTCACTTTTCTCAAGAAAAAATAATCAATTTCTTTCCCTCATTTAGATTTTTAATTCCACCTTCGTAATGATACTTGAAAGGAAAAAGTGAAGCAGGCTACAGTGACTTTGATTGAACAAACCATAACTGCTAGGAAGAATAAAACTTCAGGAAACCATCACCACAAGAAAGGAAGCTAGAATAAAAATATCACAATAAAGCTCAATTGGGACTAAATCACTGTGTTAAAAAAGAAGTTTTCTTTTTTGTTGTTTGTTTTCATGAAAAGGTCACCAGAAAGTCAACTATTACATCCTGTAAGTCTAAACTTGGAAAGACTACACAATCTCTTACCAAAACAGTATTATACCCTACATTTTTCTGGGGGGAGATACATTCAATCTGAAACACAGTTACAAACCCAAATTAAGAAGTTCGGCAGTCCAGGGCATTTCCCATAGCATGGCTTGTTTTCTGCTTCTCCAGACAATTTGACATATAACAAGGTGTTAAGGAGATGCCGAGCAATCAATGTTCTGTAACTGAGGGAGCTGGGAGCAGCACATGAAGAAGGTCAGGGCTGAAGAGATCTCACAGTTACTATAAACTACATAAAATAGAGCAGATGCATTATGCTGTTTGTGTCAAGCTGCTTTACTTTTTCATATGCACTTGCACATTCATACTGCTTTTGTATATTTCCACTAAAAGCCAGGTACTTATGTTCTATACTTACGCATCATATTTCCAAGATAAAAGCACCTGGCTCTCTCTACACCCACCAGATTTTCCAAATCACAGTCTCTCTTTTTTAAGAACGTAATGGTTTTTTTTTCAAGTGAGGGTTTTACATGAATTCACACAGGCATAGTAGTGTTAGTACGTTATTTTCATTGAGATAACACCAAGCTCTAGCTGCTTTGAATGGCTCTTCAAGTGCATAGCTGCATATTAAAAGCTACTCGCAGAAATAAATTGAAACAATCAAAATAATTCCTGATTACGCTTAAAGAAAAGCAATTTCAGAGTAGTAAAAATTGGTAGGCCAGTCAAATCTTGTTACTCAACCAGGACACATTAGATTTATGTTTTGATGCCTATTAGTTCTTTAATCGTTTTCCCCTCAAGCATTGATTTATGGAGATTTGATAGATCTCTAGGGTTGTCATCAATTACTCTAAAATGATCTGTCCTTAAAAATTTTTCATTGTTCTTGGTACGTGGTGAGTCTAAATGCTTAGCTGCATGATTCATGCACATCAACTCCTATTAAAGCTCCTCACAAAAAAGTACTAAAAGTTCATTGCAGTAATAACAGCATTTAATGCAGAAGCTTTTCTCTTAATAGCTGTCTTTATACAAAGGTGGCTGTTTCACACATACGTCTGCACTGGCAGAAAGCTCTTCCTTTTTAGGAGGATGCTGGTTATGATTTCAGGCAAACCACCAAGCAGGAAGGTATTTGCATGAGAAAAGGAAGAAATGATTTGGACTGGTACCCAGCTCACTTTATCCTGAAGCGGGCTTAACTGTGCCTGCCTTAATCCAGTACATTTTTAAAGACTTTGGCAGTTTTAATCACCAAGCAAAGTCATGCTGAGACTTCATCCTTGCTGTTATAACGGTTTTCTTACCATTTAACCTCAGTCCTTCGTGCTCCAGTTCTCTTCCTTTTTCACCATAGACATCAGCAAGAGGTGTTTCTTTTCCCACAGTTCAGTATATTCCTGTTGCCTTAGATGACCCATCACCATCCTTTTCTTAAGGTTAAACAACATCTCCAGTCTTTCTTCAGTTGTGAGATCTTCTGCACCTGAAATGATTCTTGATAGCAAACATGTCCATCTCAGACAGAGAAACTGCACAGAAAAGCAAGTCTAGCCAACTTTCACAGGTATCACTTTACTGTAGAGGCATAGCAGGAGGAGCTCCAAAAGCCCAACGTGCTCTCTGAATGGAACAGGCATTCCTTGTGCAAGCACCTAATACAAGGCACCATACGTTCACAAAAAATCATACATACAGAATTAAGAATGGAAGTCATATTTTCAGTGTGAGAGTTCACTCAAGAAAAAGAATTCTATGAAAAACAACAGGGGTAACAAGCTGCACACAAGGACTTAGTAAACAAACAGGTTAAAGGGTCACTGGGATTCTGTGTATGTCCACAAGTCAGCTAAGGACAGCGAGGAAACATTACACACCCCATCATTTGGTTCTGTGACTCCCAGTGGGATGTTGCATCAATCTATGGTACCCAAATATACATATTTCAAAGAGGACTAAAAATAAAGCCTGCAGTGTTTCAAACAAACTGCTAAAATAACTAAAACATGAGGAAATGGTCCCACAGAGAAGCATTAAAGAAATCCAGCATATTTAGTTTAGAAAGTTACTCAGTTATATTCTTCAGGATTCTAAACAAATTCAGATTTTGCAGAAAAAGCAATATCGAGACAAATGATGGAAATAAAACTAGGCAAATAAGATTCAAAGTCTATTCAGTTCACTCGTGTAGGAGACAAGAGTCCTCAGAGTATTTCATAGAACCTATAGATATCTCAGCTGACTTTTGTAAGATAGACAGACTGTGAGCAGCAAGCGTCAAAGATCTGCACTTATATCAAGAATTGATTAGGTTAGTGTAGCAATTTTCAAACTTGCTGTGTTTCGAAATCTATAATTCATTGGGTTGTTGTCAGTCTGTAACTTTTAGATACAGCATTTTTTTTATCCAGATCAACAAAGGAAAGCCAGAATAAAACAGAGTTTTGGATTGGAGGAATCACTGATACTGTCAAGCTGGAAGGTCCAGCTTGGACTCTTCTTCAGTCTCATGGAAAGGGGGAGAGGATGTACCTGGAATGGGGAGGTATACATGTACAGACTGAGTTATGAGAGGCTGGAGAGCAGCCCCTCTGAAAGGGACTTGGCGGTTCTGGTGACAGCAAGTTGAACACAAGCCAGCAGTGTGCCCTGGCAGCCCAAAGGGCCAGCCATGCCATGCCCTAGGGTGTACCAGGCCCAGCACTGCCACCGGGTGAGGGGAGGGGTTGTCATACTCTGCTCTGTGTGGCCTCATCTCGAGCACTGGGTGCAGTTCTGGGTGTCGCAATACAGAAAGGACATAAAACTATTATACAATGTCCAAACGAGGGCTACAGAGATGGTGAAGGGTTTGAGGGCAAGGTGTATGAGGAGCAGCTGAGGTCACCCGGCTTTTTCAGCCCAGAGCAGAGGAGCTGAGGGAAGGCCTGATGGCAGCTGCAGCTCCTCACAGGGATCAGCTGCAAGCTGCCAGAGTTCAAGGAGCATTTGGACAACGCTCTCAGGCATAGGGTTTGCATTTGAATGGTGCTGCGTGGAGCCAGCAGTTGGACTCAGTGAACCTTGTGGGTCTCTTCCAACTACGGATATTCTATGAGTTATGCCCCTGTTTCGCATGCAAATACACTGAACAGATAAAGAATAATTAATAAAAGAAGAACAAAAGAAAAGAAAACTGTAACGGGATCCAACTCCAACCTCCATCTAAATCACAAACAAAACTTAAACATGAGCCTTGCTGACAGCAAATAAAGCTTCACTAGCGCTCCTTTCATTCCCTCACTACAGTCTTCTGTGCTTCTCAATTTCTTCTTGGACCAGAACTATGTGCTACCACTCACAGCAGCATCTCTGACCTCCTGTGAAGTATTCCATAGTATGTACCACAGTCTTGCTGTCAGGCCCACAAGAAGATACAATCCAGCACAGACCTCCTCCTGAACTACTTTCTGCACACAGCATGGCCAGGCACCATTTCCAAGACAGAAATATGCTGCTGTGCTTCCCACAACAATATTGACATATGTTCCCCTCGTATCAGCTCATAAAGACCTGGATCTCCTTTCTTCAAAACTATGTCAGTTCACTCAAGAGTCAAAATGCAGGAATCAGTCATTCTACTGGTGATTTTCTGCTAGAAATAGCTGAAAGATTGTTTTCCTGGGCTTGCAGTATTCCTCTATTGATTCACATTATATCACTTGGATGCCATTTACTTCTCTTAATTTGATTTCACGTATATTTAATCAAGTTATTAAAACAACTAGTTGCTGAAAACGTGTATGTGAGATAGTGTAGTAAAGGGTATCAGGCAAAGGGATGCCAGGTGGGTGTACTTCTGAAATGGCTGTGACTGTCCAATGTGCTGGATAATCATTAGCAAAATAGTGCTAGAACAGCAAATTGCTTCCCACGGTGAGTCCAACTGCATTTTATAGACCTCTGCAGAAGCACAGAATAGATAGTAAACTTCAACCCACTTTCCAAATTGTGTAAAAATGACCAAACACTATGAGTAAAAAAAAAAAACAAACCAACTGCTTGCACTGAGATTTAATAACGAGGTTACAAAAAAGAACTGAAGAGAGTGATGCTGTCTTCACAATGACTCCAAGCTAGAAACACATTAGGTGCAACATTACAGAAGTCACAGAGACAGACATGAAATCAGACATCATGAATACTGCAAAGCATACATAAATAAAACATAATCAATGAGAACCTGGTACTAGATGAAATTGCTGTTTACAAGCAGATGAACTTCACAGAGAAAATGTTTAATAAGTGAGTTTTCTACAGCTAATGGCAGACACTATGACATTGCCAAAACAGGAAATAAAAAAGGGAGAGTATTTAAATAAACCATGAGATAGCAGGGGGCAAGGGAGGGAAATCGTGTGAATCCTCCAAAAGCTGTTTAAATCCACAAAAAAAAGCCATGTATAAAAGACTTTTTTGAACAGTTTAATCAAGAAGTTGAAGAAATCACACTGTAATATTTCATCAAGCTACACAAAATGGCTGACTCATGTAATGTCCCAGTTTTCAGAGATAAACAGATGGCATTAGTAACAGAAATGGAAAATGCAGTAGCTGAAATGAAAGCACAGAAAGCTCGTGCAAACTCTTCCAAACACTTGGAGACCCAAGCCAACGCGATAAACAAGCTGACGTGCAAACACAAGTCACAACTCAAACAGGGGCAGAGACAATACATCAAGGAGGAGGTGGCAAGCAAGCAAAAACAAACGGGCATGGAAAATAAACTGGCACCCACTCAGGACCAAACGTACAAGAGACAAAGAGAACACAAGGAGAAATCCAGTGTTGTTGTGTAGAAACCTCAGTGAAATAAATCTCACACAGAGTCATTCTGTGAAGTGTTTCAGGAAAAAAAATGTCAGTGACTTTGAGATTTCTCAAGTAAAACATTTGAGAAATGTGGAAACAAAAAGCGAATGTTGGACAGCCCCATATAAAAACAAATCAGCAAATAAACTGGAGGACAAAGAGTGAAAAATGAAATCTGTAGTAGTGTAAACTAAAATTGCAAAAGATGGTAAAGGGATCTTCACTATAAACAACTATCAGACACAGGAAAAGGTAAAAAGATTGAAATTTCACACAGGGTGGAGAAGTCGCAGCTTCCAACTAAAACAAAGTGCATATATTAACTTGAACAGAACAATAAAAGATATATGTGAGATAAAACCAAGATGATGTGGAGTCAGTTGCTAATTCAGAAGTGAAACATTTGTTGATCATCGATCCTGAAGAAGTACTGCAGGTACTCATCCGGAGCATAATCTGTACAATTATCATATTGGTTTTTTGGCTAATACATCTTCAAAGACCTCCAAGGATTCACCACCTGAGACAACAAATGGAGTAAGCTTCTACAGGACACTAACTCAGCTCCCTGCAAATTGTATGTCAAAAGGAGATAGAAGCCAGCTACCACATCCTGAAAAATAAAGCAGTGAATTAAAAGGCAATCAGCATTCAGCGCGAGGTCAGGCAGGCAGAGCAGGTGTACCATTCCAGCAAAAGGCAGTGAGCTGCTGGCTCGCACCTCAGCTTCATCATCAACAGATGATCCAGAAATACTTGAAAAGAACGCATGAGGAGAAATGCCTGCTTGAAAAAAGTTTAGCCAGAATTTTATGACTAGCAGAGGAGCAAAGGAAGAAAGGATGTGTTATTTTCTTTGCTCGTTTTTCTCTCATTTAATTGATTCCTGAGTTGGCAGAGTTTGGGGGATATGGGGAAAGGTGATGAGAGGAGTTATTTGGTTTTGCGGGTTGTTTTGTTTTTAAAGCTATTTTTAAAATATATATATATCAAAAACAAAACAGGTACTTCATTAAAACAGGTACTTCATCATACTGAGAGGTACACAGCTAATTGGTGAGACAGAGTGTCCGGGCCGTATGAAAATGCATCAACTGAAAAAGAAAGTTAAACTCTTAATCAAACAGGAAGTGCCAGCCATCCCACTTAAGTGAAAGCTTTGGGCTAGCACCAGAAGGAGACAGGAAAATAAAACAGACATATCCACACATTCATATTCTGACAGGCTGACCCAGCAGCGAGAGGAAGCATTGTCTGTTCCCATAAAGACGCAAAACATGGAGACAAACTGAGCCAACTTGAAAGCATTATGTAAAGGGTAGAGTGGATCATCGAGAACAGAAGTATTGTGAAAAGAGCCACCGTGACAAACAAGTCTGTTCCTGAAAAGACAGAAGTACCAAATTCAAATGAGGACAGGGGGTGGAGCGGTCGTGGTACTTGCAGAAGTCAAGCTAAGTGACAAAGAGATCTTGACAACTCATAGCACCGGCAGTAGGTCATAGGAAAAAAATAAAAAATCTTGAAGTGAGATTTTGCAGCATTATGGATTCATTTTCAAACTCTGTCACCTGAACTTCACAAAACTTAAGTTTTTTAGCACGTCTCCCCATGAACTGCTCAACAGGGCTGAAATGAACGTAACACCCAGCAACTGAAAGTAATCACCATTACACTGTCAGCAGCAGAATCCAAAGAGGTATTACTGAAAATTAGAAATATTTAGACAAGAGTAGGAGTCAAAAAGCCAATTGTACAGTCTCCTGGATGTTGGCATGCTGCTTCAGACAAACATCCAACCCTGACCTTAGTGATGGCACTTTTAATGAGTTAAAGAAATATTAATTACCTATTCATTCATTCATTCCAGAATGAACTTCGATTAATTAGCTCTCAATAAGTAAAAAATCATCAGCTTTTATTCCTTGATAAATCTTTTAACTGCAATGAGTTTGCACTCCCCCGTGCTACCCGCTGCATCTGCTCTAGCTGCTACGAGCTATTAGTTAACGTTTGCAGAATGAAAAACGTGGAATAGTTCCTTTCTTCTCCAGATATCAAAAATGAAACAGTGGCATTGCCACTGGTTTATATCGGTTCCCATCACCTTTCCTGAAAATAAGAGTACGAATAATAAAGCAAAGCGTAACTCAATTGTGTTCCTACTTAAGATAGTCAAATTTTTCCTTCTATTGAAGTGGGAAGAGACTCTTTCTAAGCCAGCACACAATCCGTAACCAGGGAGATTGTGTCTCTCTCTCATATCTCATCTGTAATTACATTTAAGGTGAGAAGGACGACTAGCAGCTATCAGTGTATCACAAATAACAAAAGCATTTGATACTACCTGTAGCGACTCTAAGGTTGCTCATTACACACCAATGGCATTTCCAGTTGTGGCTCAGCTTACAGTTGAAATTTCAGCTAGAAATTTTACTGTAGATTTCTGCATGCGCACTAATGCATATGCAAAAATAACGCAACTGAGATAGAGGAACGCAGTATGGAGACAGACTCCATTGCACCCAGGGTAGGAAGTCTCTCAGTACCCCAGTGTGTGCCTTTTGATTTCCCTGCCTCAGTCCAGTGAGAATCAGCAAGCACCTCCTATATTTCAAATTGAAAGCATCAGAGCTTTCAGAAGAACATTAACAGTCACAAATTGACAGAGCTAATTTGAAATACTCAGCACTGCAGACACTGTACCAAGGCTGTCAGCTCTGGAGCGAGAAGCAGAAAGGCACCTTTGAGAGGCAGTATGCAGCGCCTATGACACAGCAGGTTTTTGATACTGAAGGCACAATCCCAGGAGAGATTAAATCCAGCTTCAAAGTTACAAGCGCTAGGACATGACTCAAATTACAGTAGCAATTTCAGTCTCTGAACAACGTAAAAGATGCAGTTTAATGGCAGTATGCAGGTAAGACTTTCACACTGAAACATTAGGAATCTCTGGGTGCTGTTTACATCCACTCTTCAGATAAGAAAAACGAGTATATAATAATAAAGTCACATGCATGTTTTGTCTTTGCCACTTCTGGTGAAATCCTTGCAACCTCTTCAGTAGTTGGTACGCTTTTAACATACCTAGCAGCCTTCACAGAATAAAGTTCGCACTGCAAAGCATTACTTAAAGCTTTGGTGGAAAAAGACCTGTGATGATTTATCAATATTGTGCTTTTAGTTATTCCTGCTCCTTATGAAGTTGCAAAGGAAGAAGGAGAAAAGGACTGAATAAATCCTCGAAGCGGTGCTTCTAGGAAAATGGAGATCAGAATTTGTAAGATGAGAATGAATATGGGACATCATAAAACAATTGCAGCTTGCCATTCCCACTGAGTTTTCAGAAACCCAGCCAAAACTTCCTTTCTGTCGCCATCAGCAAGAAAAGAGCCCTAGCAGTGCAGATTCCACCTCTGTCCATTTGTATCACTGCCCAGCCCTCACAGCTCTTCCGAAACTCTGCATGGATCCAGTGACAATGCATGCTTCAAAATGTAACCAAATACTATTTATTTTTTAAACAAACAAATTAAGCTTATGATTTTTCACATGCATCATTTTGCCATTTTCCTCTGTCCCCACCCCCAGGCTGAGCTTTATTTTTGGGAATCGTTTTGATTTACTGCTGCAAAACCCAGGAAATTCAGGTCAGACCTGAAGATATTTCAGAGGCTATTGGAGAGACTCAGAAGATATGTCTGTACTAGATACTTCCACATGGCCACCAAGCAACTGTAGACAGTTTTCACCTCTCCCTAAGCCATCTCAGAGGCCACTGACGCTCCTTCAGGTGGCGGGCATGTGCCCAATATTGCTGGGCCTTCCTACAAGGAAGCCATTGCCACTGCATCTGGTTATGCCTCCCTGCTTAAGGTGCAAACATCACACTAAAACTTCCTGATAACAAGCACCATCAGGTTGCCAATGGCACACCAAGCACTTATTTGATGGGAATATTAGTTTACAAGACTACACATTGCCTGTGAACATAGAACGAAACTAAAAGAGAAATGCAACTCAACCACGTCGTGGAGGGCACACAAATCCCTCAGGGCAGGAACCAGCAGAGCTTACCCATGACCAGCAGCTCTGGTCACAAGGTTGCTTGCCTCAAAAAGCACACAAAAGGGAGGAAGAAGCCCTGCTTCAGTGGGTTTTGCCTGGATTGGCTGTGGATGTTCCATCCCAGGAGGCACTTGATGCCAGTTTGGATGGGACCCTGGGCAGCCTGATCTGGTGGGTGGCAGCCCTGCCCACAGCAGGGGGTTGGAACTGGCTGGGTTTAAGGTCCCTTCCAACCTAAGCCATTCTGTGATCCTGTGGTTTCATGATTTGTGTACTGCTGAGCTCAGAAAACCAACACGCTCTGCGTGTATCTGGGATGGGCAACTGGAAGAAGAGACTCACACATTTTCCCTCAGGACATGGCACCACATTTAGTGCTGAATCTCACACTCACCAGTTTGTAACTCACACGTTCATGGCTGCCTTCTGGAAGGTGGGTAACAGCTCCCTGCTACTGTACCTCACAGATACAGTGAGGCTTACTCATTAATACTTGCAGAGTACAGAGATAATGTTCAGATGAAAAGGTTCACTACCAATTTATGTATATTAAAGAAAGTGTGCTATTATAGTACTCATGCTATCAAATAAAGAGAATGCTCAGGACATAAAGATGGAGACAACAGATAACATGCCAACTCTGTTTGCTTAAGTGGTGCAATATAATTCAATCCTACGAGTACAAACAAATCAGAGTTATGGTTATGCACATGTGCATGCACACACATTCTCCGTCAGCCCTGATGCTATCAGTCACTTGTACAATGCATTTACAAAGATAGGATCCTGGAAGACCCACTGTGTTCACAGATTTACAGCTTAACTTTATCATCACAGCACGCTTATACGTGGGCAGTGTGTCTTGTAAACATCTTAAAATATACACACTGGGAAAAGGACTGGGATTCTGTATATCTTTCCCTTCTTTTGCAAAAAGGCAGCATTTAAATGCAGGCTAAACAAATCTGTGAATTTGCACAAGCAAAACACAAGACACCTTTGTATTTAATGCAGTCTTTGCATTTTCTTTTTTGCTAGGTTATCAGCTGTTGTTCCGAGCATTGTGTCACTAGATGGCATGAGTGTAGTTCTCATACTCAAGTGCTGTGCCACCATCAGTGACATTTAGCAGAAGTAGTTAGGGTCTGCATCAGAACAAACTTACAGACAGAAAAAAACCTCAAAAGCTCAGTCACCCTGCAAGACAGTAACAGCTGATGAATCATTATGTCTGGAGAGAGCTAAGCTGGAGCAAGTTACTGGTATTTGCAGTGCGGTTCTCATGACCTCTTCACCCAGTGTACAAAGATTATGGACAGACTCACGGAGCCGATGTAGCTCCTGTGCTTGAAGCAGAGGGCGCCTGGCATGCTCCCACCTACAAGAGCATAACCTGTGAGCAGGCAGCTCTTTCCTTGCAGTCAGGGTTTGCTGACACATTCTTGCAGAATTACACGATGGTAAAATGATGAGATTAAGACTCAATTACTTTAAAGCCACTTCAGCCTGAGGAGATGTAGATATTTAAATGACTTACCATTGATATAAATTAGTTGAGAATCCAGTGTATTTGGATTGTTGTATCCTCCATGTCTTCCTAGAATAAACTTTTGAGGAATAGGAAGAAAAAAAACCAGCAGGAAGTAGAGAGAAACAGAAGCTTTTGGGATTGTTTCCTTGCTTACTTTAAAATTAAGAATGTCTCATGGGAAAAAAAAAAGCTATTTTTTCTTTTAAGGTAGCTGACCCTTGGCACTCCAGTTGCTTGTATGTTATTATTGCAGAGAAAACATAGTGCGCTTGCTGAAGTGAGCTCTTTTTGCTTGCTTGCTTACCTGGTTTTTATAGATGTAATATAACTTACGCAAACAAAATTAAAACAAGCAAGCATGGAGAGTTGGGTGGAGAGTATGAGGTTCAGCAAGGGCACATGTAGAGTCCCACCCCTGAGGAAGAATAAATAACCACAAGCCTCAGAACAGGTTAGGGACTGACCTGTGGAAAGGAGCTCTGCAGAGAAGGACTTGGGTGTCCTGCTACCCTGGTGTCCTCCTAACAAAGATGCCTGAAGGAGATGCTCTAGGACAAAGCTTAGACTTTTGACAATCTGATGGTGTTCCCATGAAAGCATTAACCAAGAAATTCTCATCCTACTTTTTTAAGGCTGAGACACACCAATAAATAAATAAATAAATAAATAAATAAATAAATCACCTTCACATGCTGAATTACCCCCACTATCAGTGCAAGCTGGAGGACAGAAGGACTAAGCACAGTGCCCCGGACCCTGGAGAGATGTGAATGAGGTACCAAAAGGTGTCTCCTGTTGAGGTTCTAGCTGTGACAAACCTCAGAAGTGCTCAGAGGGAAGGGACCCAGCAGAGCTTGCCTGTTGTACCGTGGAATACAGAAATCTTCGTGACCGCTGACTAGTACTGTGAAACCTGAAACTTCATTAAGGTTACTCAAATGTCTGCAAATTTCTAAATCCAATGAGAGCAGCGTAGTTAGTATTTCTATGAATGTTCTTGGAGGAATGTTACAGGCAGGATCTGAAGATACATTCAAGTTCTCAGCCTCAGAAACTCAAAACTTTTCTGTTTTTTTTTTTTCTTCTTCGTTATATGCTTTCTAGATTAAAGTAGCCTGGAATACATATATTCCTTGTTTTATTCTTGTAATGTCATTTTAGGTATTTAACAGGCTCTTTAACAGAGTTCTACAGACTTGTGGTGGAGTATAATGCATGGTATCCACTCTGAGACCATTTGATACCTTTGTTAACCAGTTTCCAGTTACTACAAAGGTCATCATAATGCCAGGACCTCAACCTTGCTCATTGTCTGATGTTATCATACAAGTTAAATGCTTAGAGGTAATGTTGCTTCATTTAATCCCAGCACCTCAACCTTGCTCACTGTCTGATGTTATCATACAAGTTAAATGCTTAGAGGTAACGTTGCTTCATTTTAATAACAATCTTTTACCTTCCTATTCTGGACAAGATCTAGCAATCCAGTGACCTGTTCTGACTTAAACTGTTCACATGAGAATAAGCATATCTTTCAGCAACGAGAAAGTTCAGATTGTTGAGCAGCTGGAGAACATGACTGCAAAAATGGAATAGGCAGTGAACTTCTAAAGTTGAGCACTGTGAAGAGAACACAAAGTTTCCCTATTCCAAGCATTTAAAGAGGAGGAGAATCAACAACCACTTAAACTTCAAAAACTTTTAAAGGCATACCATAACATCCCTGTAGCAAAAAAACTTTGTTGAAGCCTTTGTAAAGTTTAGAATTTGTACCCAACATTTCCTATTGCCACTTGTAAATAAGACTTACCAATCTTGCGGGCTGAGGTGTGTAAAATTCAGTTAAAATGTATATAGTGAAAAGGTATTGTCAAGACTCCTATCACAAGTGAGATCAGTAATTTTTTTGTCCACGCTTTTCTTTTAAAAATTGCAATATCAGTCTTTGTAATACACGGATTCCATTTTACAGAGATTTCAGCTCTGAAGTCAATTTATTCACTGAAGATAGCCTCTTATTAGATAACAAAGTCTCTCTTGGGTTCTCTAATTGACCAAAGTCACCTACTTATCCTGCATTTTCATATCAATACACTACACAGAAAAGTCATACACTTCAGAAATGCCTTGACACTGCCTATAATAGCAAGTGCTGAAGACAATGCAGCACTGTTAGAAAGTTAATGCCATTTTGTCTCAATTTTCAAGTATTCTGAAGTTTTATTTATCTTTCAATTTTTTCAAAAATGTCTGAAGTTTAGGACAATAAACGATGGAGGAGAAAAAAAGCACTTATGTTCAAAAAAGCTGTTCTGAAGTTTTGATTTTGAAATATATTTCACTATGTGGAAAGACTAAAAGAGTGGGGATTGTTCAGTCAGGAGAAGAGAAGGTTCAGGGTTAATAAAGCGTATAAATAGTCAGAGGGGCAAAGGGAAAGAAAATAGAGACAGACTCATCTCAGTTGAGCCGGTTTGGGCTGGACAGGTTGGACTGGCTAATCTTCAGAGGTTTATTTCAGTCTCAGTGATGACGCAGTTAAGACTGACATCACATTAATCTCAGGAAGTGATACTGTTTTAGATCAAAGCAAAGTATGCAACTGAAGAAAATTTCAAGTCCTACCACTTCCACAGAAAAGGTAATTACATCTGTTGATACAATTGTCTTGTTCTGGATTTTCGTTTGGCCTTTCATGTGTGCAAAAGCATACAGAGCGAGTTAGAAAATACTGTTTCTGTTTCCACTAGACTTTGACAAATTAACTATGTTTCAGACATTTTACACTCTTAAATTCAAACTTTTAAGGAAACAAAGACAGAATCTAAGCTTACTCAGCTTTCTGTAACACTAGTTCTGTTTTCAGTTTCAGAAAAATGGTACACTGATAATTCTTCAATTTGTTTGTGAATATTACATAGAATCAGTGATAATGAATAAACAAACTTCTGCAATAAACCCAGGCTTTAAAAGCAGTCAAGCTCATCAGCACCATGGGAACAGGAATTCTCTGATAACAACTGAAGAAAGACATTTAAAACAACATGTTCCAAACAATTTTGAAGAAAAGAACTGAAATGCAAATAAGCGACTTCCAAGTGATTTAACAAATTGGGTTCAGGCCTGGAAAAGCCCAGTGCTTTTATAGCTGTTTCTCAAAATACATAAGCTTTCCTTCCATCTCAAAAGAGAGTTTCAGCAGACGCTGAGGCCCTGCATTGAATCAGGCAAAGCAATTAATGAAATTATCCTCATCAGGGTATTAAATGAATCACCAGTAGAATTTAAACTATAATTAAAATCTACATCTTTTTTTTCTGTGTAGCTCCAAAAGGCCTATGGTTTTTTCATGCATAGAACAAGTACTTTCAACATTACTCTATAACTACCTGAAGTATTGACTGTATATAAACAGCACATTAAAGTATACTAACTTTGTGTAAATCAAGATTTTATGGTTTATTGCATTTGTTTACAACTTTTGTGGAGGATTTTTTGGTGTAGCTTAACCTGAAACCATTAGACATATCTACAGCTTTTTTTCAAGACTCAACTCATCACACAGTGATCAATTCTCTACATTCATCATCTGCAGCTCTCTCGATTCCAGTTTTCCAGAGTTTGTGAGTATTGACACTATTGAAAAAGCAGAAGTTCAAACACACCTATACAAACAGACAAGCTAAACAGAATACTGTAGATAAGGCTATCCTTTTTTCTTTTCTTTTACGTACGTATATTAATTTTTTAAACCAGGCACAGAGAACTTCAGAAAACACAATACTGAAAGTCACCTATGACAATCTTTGCAGGTTAGGCATTTGCAAATTCCACAATCAAGCATTCATCCCCATAGCTTTAACAATGAACATACAGATCTTGCATTTCCTCAGCACTTCAAGTGAATTGTACCTTAAACGCAGTGGTTCTAAAACTGTACCATATTTACCAGAATAAGACTATAGATAAGCTAATTAAGTGCCACCATATTGTATTCAACTGTGTACTTTACTTCACAATGGAACTGACTGCTCAAAGGCCAGTCTCACAACAGTGAAAAGAACATGCATAACCAAACTGAGAGCAGGCGATGGTTGGGCACTTAGGTACAGCAGAGAGGTTCATTGTGGAGCATGACAGTAAAAAGTACCGGTCACAGCAGTCAGAAAACCAGTACATACTTACATAAGTTAAGGAAAACTGCATTATCAAACTGTATTTTTACATCAAGTTCAAGCACAAACTTTTTGCTGTATTTCCAATTTGCCGGAAAGCTCTGAAGAACATAACCCCCCAAATAAACTTTAAAGATGTGTAATTCCGCACAATCAATTTCACATTAAATCACAAAATAAGCACTCGCTTTTCAGCCACCTGTAAATTTAACAAAAAACCTTTACAATTTAAATTAGCAAATGCATTTCCAATCTACAGCTTCATGTGACACTACTAATTAAATAGGGCTTGTTAAAGAAATTCTCTCAAAACATACGTACAATATATACTGTGAGTGAAAGACACAGTGAACAAATTACTTCCATTATCTCTACCAAATACCTATCAATTATGTGCAATTTTTAATGCTGATGTCAAAAGTTACATGATTTATGTTTTACCAGTCTCATTCTGCTTGTAATAAGGATTTCAGAAGTGCACGTATAATATGGGCTGTTAACAGTACAAATTAGTGCTTGTTCCACATAGGTGTTGCCATAGGTCCCTGTGGAGCCCTTTCAACAGTCACAAATTCATCAGGGTTGTCAAAAGCTTCATAGTGGATTAACAAATCTTGAATAGCACACTCCTCAATCTGGAACAAAAAAAAAAATCATGTATTTCAGTGCCAGACTGGCATTAACACCAGAAATAGTTATGAACAGGCTTCGGTGGCCTAGAGTATGCCTGCTACAGACTTTCTTATCAGCAAATAGTAGTACCTGAGGTCTCCTTCACACCACTGAAAGAAGTCTCGTGCTTGCAGGTCCTGACCCTCATAGGAGACCCTGATATCTACTGGAAAGGCAACACAGCAGGGCACAAGTACTCCAGAAGTCTTGCTCTGGTGACTTCCTTGCACAGGTGATCAATGAACTGATGAAGGGAGACACTCTATTGGATGTCAGGGATGATACGGTCAAAGGCAGCCTTGGCTACTGTGACCATGAGATGGTACAAGATCTCAAGAGAGGGGAACAAGACAAATATCAGAATCACAACCCTAGACCTCTAGAAGAACAGATTACGATTTGTTCAGGGATCAGCTTGGAAAAAAATTCATAGAATACTGCCCCTGAAAGAAAAGGGGTCCAGAAGACCTGCTTGATTTTAAGATCAGGGCTTCCAAGCTCAATAGCAGTCCATGCCAGTGACCAGGAAGTCTAACAAATATGGCAGGAGGGCTGCATTGATAACAAAGAGCTCCTTACAAAACTCGAACACAAAAAGGAAGCGTATACAAAGTGGAAGGCAAGACGGATGACCCAGAAGAAAAATACAGACATTGTCCAAGCATGCAGGAACAAAATTAGTAAAGTCAAAGCCCAGCCAGAGTTGAATCTTGCAAGTGAAATGAAAGGCAATAAGAAAGCTGCAAAAAGAATACTAGGGAAAATGCAGGCTCACTGCTGAAAGAGAAAGGAGATGGACAAGGTTGAGGAACAATTAGACTTCACCTTCATCTGTAGTGGTAAGACCAGCATTCAGTAATCCCTGACCCCTGAAACCAGTGGGAAAGTCTGGGAAAAAAAAGATTTACCCTCAGTGGAGGATAACAAAGTTAATATTTGAATAAACCGAACATCCATATATCCATGGCACTCAGGATGCACTCATATTGTTAAGGGAGTATTATGGGAGCTGGCCAATATCACTGCAAGGCCACTGTCAAAAAAACTCTGAAAGGCTGTGGTGGTAGAAGGAGGTTCCTGAGGACTGGAGGGAAGCAAATGTCGTTCCTATCTTCAAGAAGAGCAAGAAGGAGCACCTGGGAACTAATTGCCAGTCACCTTCATCTTTATCCCTGGAAACATGACAGAACAAATCCTCCTGAAGGTTATTTCTAAACATATGCAGGACAGGAAGACTATCTGGTAGTTAGCACATGCATTACAAAGGGGAAATCATGCCTAATCAACCCAACAGCATTCTCATCATAGAAGGGTGGCTTGGTGGATGAAGAGAAAGCAGTGGACACTGTTTACATCATCAAGCCTTTCACTACCGTCTCCCACATCCTCACAGACAAGCTGAAGCAAGGACTTGATGCATTTAAGTAAGATGGACTGAAAACTAGCTGAATTGGTAGTCTCAGAGGATTATGAACAATATCCCAAAGACCATGCTAGAGGCCAGCTGCTAGTATTAATACCAAGATCAAGACTAGGATCAGTACTGCTTAGCATCTTCATTAATGACCTGTGTGATGTGACATAACACACTCTCAGCAAATTTTGTAGATGACAAAATCCGGGGGAGCGGTTGGCACACCAGTGAGTTGTGTTGCCATTCTGAAGGCCTAAGACAAGCTGGATACGTTAGCTGAGAGGAATCTCATCAAGTTCAAGAAAAGAAAATGCAAAGTCCTGCTCATGAGAAGAATGATGCACAAGCACATTCACCAGTCAACTGAATGGAAAGTAGCTTGGCAGAAAAGGACCTGGGGTCCTGGTAGGCAAGTTTACTCCAAGCCACCAATGCGCTCTTGCATCAAAGAAGAGTGACAGTCTACTGGGCTCTATTAGGGACAGCACTACCAGCAGATTGAAAGAGATGATTCTTCCCCTCTACTGGTGAGAAACATTTAGAGTTTTGGACCCAGTTATGTACCCCCCTGTAGTATAAGGCAGAGGGTCCAGTGAAAAGACACAAAAAGGATTAAAAGCCTGGAGTCTCTGATGTGCAAGGAGAAGCTAAGAGAGCTGTAGTTGCTTAGCACAAAGAAGATTCAGGGAGATCTTAGCAATGTGTATAAACAGCTGATCAGAAAGAGTAAAGATTAAGATAGATGTCTCAGTGGTGTCCAGTGACAGGACAAGAGGCAACAGACAGAGACTGAAATACAGAAAATTTCAACACAAAAATCTTCTTTCACTCCAGGTGATTGGACACCGGAACAGGCTTTCCAGAAAGGCCTCCATTCTTGGAGATATTCAAATGCTGGCTGGGGGAAGTTGAGCAATCTTCTCTAGCTGACCCTGCTCCGAGCCAGAGGTTTAGACTAGATAATTTACAGACTCCGACCTCAACTATTTTGTGATTCTGAAAATCTATCAGCCATGGACTCAATAATCAAATATAGGTCTACCTTATCAAATCGCAATAAGACGTTATTATTAAATGATATTTAACACCATTATAAAAGTGACACTAAGTATAACAATACATAATTAATCCTAAAAACTGATCTCTGAAACAGCTAGTGGAAACTCTTTGTGTTAATACCCAGCTGCAGAAACTTAGCACTTTACCTGGATCAAAGCCAAAGGTTTCTCTCTGCTCCTAATAAGAGCAGCTTCTTGCTGGCGCTCTTCCTCTACAATAGATGCAAACATGACAGGTGCCATGACAGGAGAGTTAGCTGGTGATGCTGCCAACCAAGGACTGCAGAAAAGCAGAAGACATCATGAGGCAACATCAAGAACAAGGTCAGCACAACACAGAGAAAACCAATTCTGGAATCTAAGTGAGTCAAACTTACTTATGGCTCTCCAACTGAGGAGAATCCAAAACATGGCCTTCCAGACCTGGGCTACTTCGAGCTGTGCATCTGGAAAAAAGTAGGAAAGGAGGGTGGAAGTCACTAACAAAGGATTTTCCTTAATCATAATTAATTACAAATTCAAAGTAGCTAATTAGAAATTTGTGCTTTTTTTTTTTTTTTTTCCCTCCAGAAGATAGGCATTGGAAAGTAATGCTGAGTTTGTCTTTAAATGTGATACTGCGACACAAGGAGACACTGATACTCATTTCTGACTGCCAAAACTTACTGGATTTTCAGTTGAGCATTAACTCTGGCATTTCCTAACATTTGAGCATTTGAACAAAAGCACTTTAAAAAAAATTATAAATATATATTTTTAAACCTGTAAAATATTCAATCGAGCTATATACTGAGAGCATACACCGTAAATCTGTTTGGAATTCACATGGAAAGAACATAGCTTCAAGATAGAAAAATCTTGTATTCAAATTAAATATTTCATGTAAAAACAGCCAGTACTACAATAGCATTAGCAAATTATTTCCTCAAGTATAAGCTCAGAAAATATGGACTTTCAATGTATGTCCTGCAACCACCCCATATTCAAAAGAACAGCATAGAACTAGAATTAACTGAATCAGAAAAAAATCCTGAAATAACAACAACGAATTACCAAGAAGGAAGACATTTTATTCCATTGTAAGATGCTAACCTGTCTACCAAAAGAAGTCACATTAGGTATATTCTATGCCTTAAGAGACAGTATATTTGACAAAATAATTCTACATCAATAAGATGAGAGAGACCTATTCTTGTTATTTAATCTCTCTCTTTGGCAACTTTTGCAATTTCCATAAGTCTAAAAAAGTTTTATTGCATACTATGAAATGCTAACCGACTTTTCTGAATTATTCTATGGCATTGAAAAAATTCTAATGGTGTTGGTATTTCAATAAATCAGTCTCAATTTTCTTTATGGCTTTGGTAATCCTCTGTAAGTGGCCACAAACTCTTGGAAAGGGGGAAACATCTAGAGAAAGCTATCTAATAAGAGAATTCCAGTAACTGCTAAGCTCTCTGCCTGGAATTTTTTCCCCACAACGCAACTCCAAGGACAACAAGAACCATGATTCCTACTGCTAAGTAATGAAGGCAAGATCTCAAAAAACCTGAAAAGGAACATCCATTACCATTAATGACATTTCAGTGAACCATGCCCAGTTTTTTGTCACAAAACAATCTTGCCCACCAAACAGCCAACTACTCAAAGAGCAGAACAAACATAAATGTTAACATCTGCCAAGGCATAACACTGGATTTTCAAAATAGCCTCTCTGCAGTGTCACTCCCATGAATCAAACCCAGCAGATCCACCTTCTGCCAGCTCATATTGCTTCTCTGTTTCCACTGGAAAAGTACAGTTCATACGAGTCAAGACAAGACTTTGCCTCCATTTTAAGTAATGCCGATTGTATGAGACACTAACAAGACAGTCAGCATGACAGTGTATGGAGAAGAAGCCAAGAAGGTATGGTATTTCCAAATTGGCTATTTCTGGGTAACTGCAACTCCAGAACTTTTGAAAAAACTGACCCAGGAATCAACAGTTCCATGACAAGAGCGATCAAACCTGCTCTACCATTCTCCACACTGATCATCAATAGAGCTGCCGGTTCCTTTCACTTAACATTACTAATCTGCAATGCTAGTTCCATGAGGATCAAAGAATACTTGGGGAGAAAAGGGTAGAAAAAATGTTGTGTTTTTTTTGTTTGTTTGTTTGTTTTGTTTTTTTTTAATCTTTGGTAAGAAAAAACAAATGGCAGCTAGAAAACCCTATTTTGCTGAAGAAAAGTATCAGATCATAACAGATGAGTATGATCAATATGGAAATTCTGTAAGGAGCTAAGTGCCACAAAATCTTTTTTTTTTAAACGAATTTCCCATACCTCTCATTTCTAGCTTACTTCTTACTCATATTGCAGCCACGTTAATCACAATTTTAGAGAATAAGTTAACTAAAAGAAATATCATCATAAGTTAATGTTAATAAGTTAAGATTTAATAAGTAAGCAGCAATGTTCAAACCAACAAACAAAATTAAGAAATTCTATTAACTTAGCAAAGAATAAACAGTGTGCCTGTGGAAAAAAGCAAAGGTAAAGAAAATTTGTAAGTACAAAGCAAAAGACTGAAGGGCAACTACTTAAGCTAGGCGTTTTTCAGCTTGAAGAGAAAAAGTAGAATCCAAGGGGTACTGATCGCGACAGTGAATCAGAAGTATGTCACTGAAAAAAAAATTAACTCAAAAGAATGTTGGACAACTTGGCTCCATTTGGAACAATCAATTCTGTCACCATATACCACACTGGATGAAGCCTATTTGGAAGACCTTTCAGCTTTCACCTCTTAGGTTCAAGAAAGATGAATCTAAATTGTCATACATGCAGAGAAGAAGAATTTCTCATGACAACTAGAGAAAGCTAAACTTTATACCCATCTTCAGGAAGGACGTGGGGAACTACAGACTGATCAGTGTCACCTCAATCCTTAT
This sequence comes from Aquila spilogaster, assembly GCA_024606505.1. NCBI lineage: Eukaryota > Metazoa > Chordata > Aves > Accipitriformes > Accipitridae > Aquila > Aquila spilogaster. The sequence continues at coordinate 26,149 of JANHGO010008169.1, forward strand.
AAAGGTTGTGGAGCAAATCCTTCTCAAAGTCATTTCTGGATTTACCACTGCTGGCAAATTTTGTCTGAATATTCTAACTACCTTCTATGATAGGATGACTGACTCTGCAGACAGAGAGCAAAGAATGTCATTTTATTTGCCTTTTGCAAGCCAAGTCCTTATACTCAGCCTGCACATACACTGTATCCTTATGCTCAGTCTGAAAAATGTGGACAAGGTACATGGACTACAAGATGGGTGGAAAATGGGCTGAACTGCAGGGCTGGATGGCAAGGCTGAAAGTGTTCCGATGAGCTGTATAAAGTCCAACTGGAAACCAGTTATTGGTGATGGTCCTCAAGGATTGATGTAATGTTTAATGTCTTCACCAATTATTTGGTGGTTGGACAGAGTGTACTCTCAGCAAGACCACAAATAGACAGGGACAGGCTGGGGGTGCACATGCTGGATGCTGGGCTGCCATTCAGAAGGACCTCAAGAAGCTGGAGAAATGGGAAAACAAGGCAAATGTGAAGTCACATATTTGAAAGAGATTATCCCCAGACAACAGTACAGGACAGAGGCTGACTGGCTAGAAAGCAACCTTGCAGAAAAGGACTCACGGAGTCCTGGCAGACAGCAAGTCTAAGATGAATCAGTACATGTTCTTGTAGCAAAGGCCTAATGCATACTAGTCTGTACTAGCAAAAGCGTAGCCATACAGTCAAAAGAAATTATTCTTCCCTTCTGTGCTGTATTTATGGGAGTACATACAGAGCATCATACCTATGCTCCTCAATACAAGGAAGATGTTGGCATGCTGGAAAACATCCTGTGTAGGACCACAAATATTAGGGACACATGACAGAAAGAAGAGCTGAAAACAACTGTACGTTTGTAAAAGGAAATCTCATTGCTGCCTTCAACTATCTAACTGGAAATTTGCAAAAAGACGCAGCAACCATTTGCTTAGTGGTGCGTATGGCTAAGAAGCAATAGACACGAACGGCAAAATGGGAGATCCCAATTAGATATAAAAAAAAAAATCTACCGTAAAGATGATCACATCCTTGAACATGTTGCCTAGAGAGGCTGAAGTATCTACACCCTTGGAAATATCACAAGTGAATTGGGCCAGGCACTGAGCAACATGATCTATCTGGAACTATGTTGAGCAGGAAGCCAGCCTACAGCATCTAAATTATTCTATGATTTCAATAATGGGAGCACTTTTGTCTGAAGTCTAGATAAATCAGCTTCCAGTTTTTATTTCAGATAATAAAGATTGTAAGAGAATAAAAATACAGGAAATAATCAGAAAAGGAAGGACAGACAATGGGAGGAGGTGTCAGTTTTCTGCTTGCTTATTAATTTAACTAAGAGCATGTCTGTACATCCTACTGAATGCTTTCATTCTGATGTCATCTCTCTACTACATCTCTTTTCCATCTCCTCTTGCAATGCTCACGTTACTGCACATTTGACAATAACCTGCACTCCTCTAGCCCATTTGAAAGATGCTCTCTCCTTCTCACCCAAAATCCAAAGAAGTCACAGCACCACTATAAACGAATACAGATTGTTTCATTTAACCAACCTGTTTGATTATAAACAAAGAGATTGTCTTCCAAAGCAGGAAAGAAAAACAACAAAAAATACACACACATATGGACGTGCCCTAACTGCAATGAACAGTTCCAGTGTCACAGCACACTCTAGTGTTCAATTAAAGACAAGTTTAAGTACCTGTGACATCTACCTCAATTTAAGTGAGGCTTTAAAATGTAGGAAACAACACAGATATTTTGAAGCTGTTTGTACACATGTACATCTGTGTTTCTTGCTAGCAAGATACTCATTCCAGATGCTAAATCAATTGCAGATATTTCAACATGCTAGATTAATTCCTCAGCTGGCATCAAAATAAATAGGAGAAATGGAACAGAGGGGAAATGAGAAACAAAGATATACAGAAAAATGGAAAAAAAAGCCTAAAAACGCAAAACTTGGAAACCTAGAAGTCTAGAAAATTAAAGACTGATGCAGAGAAGTAAGTGGTTCTGCATGGAAACAAACAGGCCAAGTATCATCAGTACTGAACTAGCCTGATTAACTCAGTTGGCTGAACTTGCCATGACTCCTGCCCAGACACTGTGATGTCCTAGTACTTGACTTCCCAGTGTGTCTTGAGAATTTCTTCACTTGAAGCCATTTCAGGTCTAGTGCCTCAACAATCTGATGACTGCTCTAAGAAAAAGAACACAAACGCTGGTCTCCTGCAGAACCTCTTGGGTTTTGCTGTGCCATTTGACTCATCTACTAGCTATTAGCTCAATATTAGCCATGCCAAAACTAGGCCATTCCCATGCAAAGCCAGAGAGATGTGTTTCCACTAAGACTCTTTACTGCTCCCCAGAGTAACACAATAAAGACAATCTGGGCTGCCACAAAAAAAGTCAAGTCACGTCAGGCCTATGTTTTTAGCTTGGACTGTGAGCTATACACACACAGCTGTGCAGCGTAACTCCCAAGACTAAGTTGTCCTGGAAACAATGCAGCCACATCCACTTGGCTCAGCTTTTGAGCTGATGTGCCTCTGGACCCAATCCAGTTCACATCTCCACATTCATGACATGGTTCATCTGCAGAAACTGGAAGATGACAATGTATGGAAACATGTTTATACACCCCTTCCAATGTAAAAAAAAAAGAAAAAAAATGGTTTAATTACTTCACATTTTATCCAAAAGAAAAAAGAAAGCTGACACAGTAGTTGTGCAAGTTTCTTCACTGTCCCATCAGTAGACCTGACAATCAGAGACAAGGATTGCTTATGCTTTACAAACATTCAATTTCCTTTACTTAAAAAGGAAGAGGAAAGGGTGTGGATAATGAATCTTTACTGAAACAGCTCTTGAAGGCTGCTGGCAAAAGTCAGAGCTTGCTGTGACAGGAGTTTTATTCTTTGGCTGACAGCTATCTCAGAGTAGAAACCTTAATCCTAACTCCAAATGGATGAACCTAGATTCTTTATACTTAACAGAGAGAGAAAAGCATCTTCAGAGACAATTCAAAACAACCTGAAATAGCCCTGGAAGTGCCCTTTTTTCTGACTGATGCTTGTCAATCTAGTCACCTAGCCCCCCACTAGTTTAATATATCATTTTCAGGCAGCTAACATATTATGCCTGGATTCAGCTCAAAGAATCCAGTTTGAGTGCCCGCAGACAGGCCAGACTGAACAGACTAGACAGAGCAAAGCAAAAGGAAATTAAGTGACTTTATGGAGATCAGAGACCACATGACAAAACTAGTAAGAGTATCCAGTGCATGTTCCCTTATCACCAGCCTACATCATCTCTCATGTGATCAAAAGCTTTGCTATTTTGCTAGAAACTAAATTAATAACACCTGTTATTTCTGCACATTTGTGTAAGTGCATCTCCACTCACCACAGTAACCTCAGCTTTATTTCTGTTTCTGAAGGATACACTCTGTCACATACTTTCCAAATCCCTCTTCACTCCTCTAACACCATTCCCCATACATACTACTTTATTTCTCCACTCATTTTTACTCCTTAACTACCAATATGGCACATACTACTTCCATTATAGAGAAACATCACTTTCTATACAATTGAGCAACCAAGAAGGAGGCCCGTCAGAACTGTCTTTTCCTTACTTCACAGCCAAGTTTTTGGAGTCGGATAGAACAGAGGTTCATAGAACAGAGGTTCTATAAAATAAAAAACAGACAGAGTTGTAATGTGTACCTGGGACCCCCATGCATCAAAAGGCTCTGCAAACTCTTCTCCTTTTAGTTAAGCTGTAGCTGACAAAGTTAATTTGTGAGAAAGAGCTGTGAGAAGGTGCAGGGGGACTGCCCCTCCTCACTGATTCTAACCCTGACTTTTAGATCTGAGTTCATCCCTCTCTCACCCTTACAGATTTGTTTGCAGTCACTGACTGTGGCTCATGCTGGTCACCAGCACAGAGCCTGCTGTGCTCACCTCACTCTGGCTCAGTGGGGGTGTGCCCTGCCAGCCTTGCTGCTACCTGACTCCTCTAGTACTGTAGAGCAGCCACACCTTGTGACTTCTAGATGGCAGGTAGGAAAGTCAGTAAGACTTTCAAGCCCTCTGTCTCTTAAATATATCTTAAATGCCTTGTGTTTAAAGTTCCTGATGATAGAGGAAAGAAATGCAAATGGATGACAACTTAGTAATGAATACTTTCAGAAATTAGGCTGAGGTTTCTTTCCTCTCAGCTTAGATAGTTATTCTAATCCCAAAACACAGATTTTATTGGAGGGAGCAGGACGCAAGGACAAAACAATTCAAACGAAGAACAACGCATGTCTAGTTATTATACAATAATTTACATAGACCTCAGAATAGGCCATTTTTGTCCTTAGAATTACAGTATCCCACTAATTATAATACACAAGCAGAAATGATACATCAATATTTCAGTAAGCCTTTTGGACTGTTTAGGTGCAATTTTTCATGGAATGAATTAGCTTGTAAGAAACCTCAGATCACGGATTGCTCTGTGTTTGAATAAATGGATTTTATCCACCCAGTGGTTACAGAAAAATACTATTAAGCAAAACTCTGTTTCATGCATGTCATATCTGAATCCTAGAAGATATTTTCTAAGTTCTGCAGAAATTAGATATAAATTTACTATTTTTATACATATGTATACATACATACAGATATACAAGCATTTTGTTAGCACTTTGAAGTGTTTGTGCTCGTGTGTATATGTATGTGTCCACATAATCAAATACTTCAAACTATCAACAAAATATTAGCAGTAGCATTACATTCCTTAAGTCTACTTCATTTCCTATTTATAATAGTATTTCCAATCATGAAATTCTATTCATATTAAAATACCACTAGAAGAATACTTTAAGGATTTAAAAAGAAAAAGGCAATTTCATCCTTTCAAATTCCAGCAGAAATTTAAATAGGTTACTATGGCTCTGACATATAAGTTGTTATTCACAATTAGGAAAAAACTGCTCTCCTACCTTGTGGTGCTTTGGACTGGTGAATCCTCAGATCCTTTATATCCAGCTCTCTTGACACCAGTACCAGGTACATTATTTGCACACATATATTTCTCTTCCTCCATTACAAGATCACGGAATGACTTTGGCAAAGCAGAATGCAATGAAGATGACCTTTTGAATAAATAAGTAATTAAAAAACATACATATATACACACATAAATCCCTTCTAGACCTCATCCCTTCAAATATGTCACTTTGGGTCAAAAAGGTGAACATCAGATACATTTTAGACTTTGACAAAAATCAGCAGACGCAGCTGTAAGCAGAACCAAGACAGTGAACAAGTCACTTGTAGCTACTGGAGGTTCTAAAAATCCCTTAATCTACAGTGAAATTCACAAAACTAATATGCTTAGTTTTCTTTGACTTGCTTAAGTATAACGTACATTGGTACTGAACTACAGCCTGCCTATTATCTTTCAAAAACAAAAGAGAATGAAAATGCATCCATTTAGAATAATAAATGGTATGAACATTTTCTGATCCAAAAAACTTTATTTACAGAAATCAAGGCAGTTATCTTCAGTTTTATTCCTCCCCATCGAGACTTCAGATTTAATTCTCCATAAATCTACTTACATTTAACTTTACTAATCATAACAGCCCTGCCTAATTTTGAAGGCCTATTTACAGTGTGCCAGATATTAGAAATACATACTAGAATAACAGTTCTGCTTGTCATATACTCAGAAGGTAACAGATCAATTGTAAATACTGCTGAAGTAGAACAAACTACCTATACAATGTTCATTAATTACGGAACTACTACAAGGAGAGGCGCATTTGATGTTCAAACTACATCAATGTGGTATAAAAATTAACAAGTATCGGGGAAATAAAATGTTGCAACAAAAATACTTGAATGTTATATACGGCATCTGAATCATGCACTAGAATACCCAGCACTAAGGGTGTTTGTTTTTTTTCTTACTGCATGAGCAGCACTGTAGGCATATAAAGTAGAATGAGAACCACTAGATGGAACTTGGAGTCATCCTATGCATGCTCCATTCCAAATATCAGCTGACTTACAAGAATCATGGAAAGTGTTCTACCAGAACTTCCCCAAGCTTAATATACCAAGTAGGCAAATAGCTCTCTTGGGATCTGCTGTCATAGAAGCCTCCTGTTGCTAACAGTTTAAATACCCTACCTTCATGAAAACTCTGTACTGAAATCAGATCCACCAGCAACCCAGCACCAAAACAAAAACAAACCCACGCCATCAACAACAACAAAAAAAACAACACAATTGTGTCATTCTTAAAGATTCTGATCCTATCCAAAACAACAGGGACAGCATAAAATGGTTTAGCTTCAACTATTACAAATTTTCACAGCAATAACTCCAAGCTTGCCTGATTCACCGTCATACCTATTTATCATGTAACATTTAAATATTTAAACATTACACATTAAAAAAAATAAAAGAGGAGGAAGTTTCTCTAATCTGTAACTGCAAAACATCCAAGTGTCAAGTTTCAAAACAGCTGCTGATGTTTCATAAAAAGCTGAAATATCAACAAACTGAATAACTAAACATTAAAAAAAACGACATATCATATATATGAATTCTCAAGAAAGAGTTTAAATTTACGCTCCCATTCTTGAAAAGCCAGAGGCTCTCCTGAGTTTAAAAAACAAAAACAAAACACAACAAAAACTAAAAGCCCTACCACTCATGATCAAAGTCTGGAGAACTAATAAACTCAATACATATCAAATACCTAGCTTCTTGTATTTCATATTCCCCAAGTACTAGTTATTGTTTGTTTGTCTTGTTTTTATTTGTTGTTTTTTTTCCTCCCTTATTTCCACCATTCTTCACAGGAGGTAGCATAGCTTTAGACCACTCCCCAGTTATGAAACCGGAGGTTGCTTTTGGAGGAAAAGGTTGGGCATGGCATACAATATACTGCGCGTTAGTCAACCAAAAAAAGAGCCGGAAGGTCCCACACCCTTCTGGCAAATGTTCTCACGGCACATCCAAGATTAATATCTTATTTCATTGGAACGCAAGTTCTATGGCTTTGACTGTACTGCATGCATGGAAATCTCCATCTATTGCCAGATGCACTCTAACAGTCCTTTGTGAATTTACAGACTATATCTTTGCAAATATGATATTAGAGGAGCAACATTCTTCTATTTTACATAGAAAACTTGCTTTGAACAACTGTTGGCTTGCCTTATAAAGCTTAAATTTCCTTCAACAAATGCTCTTTTACAGCAGCTAGGCATAATTTGAAATATTTATCTCACACTAGCTCCTTGCTAGAACTCTGGAGCTACCGGCAGTTTCCAGATCAGCAGCCAGAAGAACACTGCTGAGGAACATACAGAATCGTGCATAGCAACCACACAAGCAACAGCCTGGATTCCATCCTCCTGACATACGCACGGGCACTTCCACTTAAGACTGACTGTGTAACACAGTAGAGCCCAGCTACTTTCAAGAACTGTTTAATGAAAACCTCAAGAATATAATATATTTTCTGGACAGATCTATCCAAGTATACTCAAAAAAATCAGTCTATATTTGCTTCAAAACTGTAAGGAAAAGTTCACAGGCAGTTGGTAGTTTCAAAAGTAAATAACACCCAATAGGTAAAGAATTAGCCATAGGAAAATAGATCAATAGTTTGAACAGTCAGCCTAACCAGATGTCAGACTAAGTTACACTACATATTTTATCAGCTTCTCTTACTATCTTATTTTCTGTATTCAGAAGAAGACAATTTAACTAGAAGCATCTACTGCTCATGATTAAGTTCATCAGTACAAATACTTCTAACGAGTCACTTTACACTATAAATTAGGACTCGAGGAACAAAAAACACTTCTGAAGATATTCAGATAACTAGATAAGCTTCTCAAAATGTCCTCCAAAGTCTATTTGAGGTTTTGTTATATCAACAAGTTGAATATGAAGGGGAGAAGAGAAAGAAAGATGCCCATACAGATACCATCCTGTGTTATCTCACAGCCCCTTCCCCTGACACCCAAAATAATCTGTCAGAAACTGAAATATAAAGCTTTACAATGTTTATGTAACAAAAATTGAAAGTAACTGATGACATTCAAGATGACTGGTTGAAACTGCCCATGAAACACCTACATCAGCAATTGCTAACATCAGAGCAAGCCGTGGCAAGGGAAGTTTGGTGAAATTCCTTTGAGGAAGAAGAGCCCTCTGATGACCACTGATATAGAGGAAAGGTCCCTGCCTTTGCTGGATGCATGAGGAGAAGAACTGACTCACGCAGATCCCAGTCCATCTAATTAACAGCCACACTGATCTCACAGATGAGCATGGATGACTTCCCTGTCACGCCAATCATTGATGGATATAAAGGCAGTGGGTTTGTAAGGACATGTGAACTGGTATATAAATGAGGCTGAGTGACCTGTGTACACTGTCACTGTAGATGTTAGATTACATACTGTTTACTCATAATTATAACGTTAGTAATAAGATTAAAACCAGTGGCTAAAATACTGCTGTAGCAACACACTCCTATAACTGTAAGTCGGGCACTGGAAATACAGTACAATTTTTTGTAATTAAAAAATATATAGTATAAGTTTTTTTAAATAATCAACCCACGATAAACAGATGCCTACAAAGACTTCTTGTCCTTGCTTTCAGTGATCCTTGGAGGAATTCTAGCCATCATAGGTATTTATTCTTTAAGTAAATAAGCACATTAAGTTCACATAGCTTATGGCTACTTGTACAGTTATGCTTCCAAGTTTTCATCCTGTACCAACTCAAATTGTGAAAAAGAAATCTTAGATAAGGCAAGCTGCAATCTTTCACTGCTGTAAACCCAGATTAAAAATAATTGTTCTGTCTGATACAGGGATATTTATTTGAACACTTTAATTGTGTGTAACCAGCACTAAAAGTCATTTAAAACACATTACACTCCAAAAGAATCCTTAACACTACTATTCATCACACACTTGCTCTATTCCAAAACCATTTTAGCTCTTTCCTCCAGGAAGGGCTAACATTTTTGGTTTTTGTTTTTTCTTTTTGACAAAGAAAACTAGCGTTCCTAATGGTTATTAATAATCTCCTCCTGACTGTTTCAAAGCTTGTGTTCTACCTTCTTTCTCTATACATCACTTGGATACCATCTGCAAATACCACATCACACACAGACAAAAGCCAGATGGGACAGTGCCTACCAACTCACTGTAGCAGAACTTTAAACAACTGTTAAACTGCAACCAGTGCATTTCCCCACCTCCAATGAGCTTCTAGATTACTACCAAACATAGACACAAACAACATTATTCTTTTTAATAAACAGAAGTTAGGTCACTTTTTGAAGAAATTTCTTCTAGTTAATGTAAAAACCATCCAAAACCCAGAAGTGATTTTCAAATTATAACATACCATGCATTTCCTAGCTTCGCAACTTTCGTAGGTGTGGGTGGTATGGTTATTACTGGAGTAGGCTCCGTGCTGGTAGTTACCGACCCATTATCTTTTGCTGCCAGTGCAATCATTTTCCTTTGCTTCTGAGAAAGCTTATTTCCATGAGAAGTCATTCTGCTGTGAATTGATATTGCAAAGAGAGATGTAAGATCAGCATCCTTTCAGATGACTTGCCTTTAATCTTGCCCATTAAACTGAGGAATAATCCTCTCTTAGACCAAAATACTGTTTTAAATGCAGTGACTATGGGCCAGGGGTGGGCAGGGAGGCTGGATGACTGGGGAGCAAAAGGAGGATTAAAAAGAATCAAGTGACAGAAAGAAATGCACCGTAAAATCAACCCTTATAGATTCCTACAAATGAGAATGTGCAGAGTAGACATAAGTCTCCAAGAGAGGTCTACCACCAGATTTTTAGTTTTGTGACTTTTTAAGAGACTGTCCAAAACTCGCTTCCTGAAGCCAAAAAGATTCTTGCATAAAAACATATACAACAGAATATAGCCATTTTTTCTATTTAGTGATTTGTATTTTAAGTTATATGGATTTTTCATCAGTCTCAGCTATTTGTTCACAGCTTCTGAATCTACCTGGATTTCCTTACAAGGAAAACAAAACAAAAAAAACAAAAATTATTGAGTTTATCATAAGCATTTATTACTGACTAGATAAAGTATTTCCCTCTTGTGAAATGCAGAAATTGATCAAAGTGTTCCAGGACTGTTTTCCTAGTTCTCTTTTACAAGAACGTTATAATTTAAAGGTCATGAAGTTATCTCCATCTGTCTTCTTTATGTTGCCACTTAATAAACATCTGGTTTAATCCACTGCTCCTGAGAATGTCTATTTCTTCCACTATATCTTTGAGGTATTTTTCAAAGCAAGAACCATCCTTGCTTCTGACTGAACAAGAACTATGAATACCAACATATTAGATGTTAAGGGAGGTCAGAGAATACAAGACAAGAAACAAATTTCAGGATTGAGTATAATATGGTCCACAAGTAATTTCTTAAGTGCTATGGACAAGAAAGAGTTAATTCTTCATGGCTGAAAATAATGCAGTTCAGAAAGCAGACCAATTATTTAGCACACTAGTTTGTGTTTTCTTGCACGTTTCAAAAGCTAGGACATGCATTTGCAGTATTTGTCCAAACAAGACTTAAGTAAAATAAAGGGATACATTCTGAATGCCTAAAGAAAAAAACACTATAATGAAGTAAACAAAGTTGTTCAAGAACAAACATGACATCTTTTCTCCCATTCCTTTTCAAGTATGAACTGCCAGAACCACTGAGTAAATTCATAATGGCCTGATCTACCACACTTTTCTTTCATAGATTTATTTTTTTTTACTAACCCTGAATTTGTCTTCGGCATAGTTCCACATTTCTGCATATTTTCTTCAATTTCCATGATAGTTCTTAGATCCATAACAGGAGGACTGGCAGGACTAAACAAAAAATAAAAAGTTACCTTCCAAGGCACTCATTTTCACTTGCATTCCATACTTCCAACTTTCTCTGAAACTCTCTAAATCATACATAAGATAGGCAACTGGATGTATAATTTATGTCTGTTTCCTCAATTATGGCAAACCACAAATACAATGTTTCTGACAAAAATTTCATAAATATATACTTATTTAAGAACATGCGATAAAAATGCTCATTATGCTATGAAAAAAATGCGAACTACGATCACTTAAAAAAAATCTGATACCTAAATCCAGGATTCTTACTTAGTAGTCAACTGTTCATTTTAAGTATTAGAAAGGCACTGCTCACAGCACTTTCATGAAGATTGAATTAGACCTTTATTTGAAGAGCCTGTTTAAAATTAGTTCACACTGCAATGAAATTTGAAAGCTCTGTCCAAACACCAGCTACGTTCTCAAACATTAGAAATCAGTTTCTTTCTTGTAAATGATCTTCTTTTAAACTTCTGTAGAAACAAATGCAAATTAAATCCAGACATTTCCAGAACTTATGTAAAACTATAAATTAAAACCTGGGTATTTGAAGACATTTATAAACAAATCTGTGTCACAATTAGATTCAAAGACAAACCCTGAAATCAGACATAAGCAGCACTTTATCTGTCTCTCCCTACACAGAAAACCAACTGTCATAGACTAAGTAGTGAATTAATCAGTGTAAACTCACACCAAACCTTGCCATAACTGCTTTTCAATAGTACTTCAACCAAATGCACTATTAATCCTTAAAGCACTACACAACAGTGCTGTCAGTCTTTTTTTTTTGACATCATGTGCCAGCAATACTTGAAAAAGCAAAGAAAAAGTAAAAGTAAAATCCATACAGGTACAGAGATACTACAACAAACTCCTATTAGTTTTGTTTCTTTTCACTGTAATCTTCTAAAAAATGTTCCATAAGAACTGTAAGATAACAGATGAAGATAAAAGATGAACTTCTTTCAACCATGTCTAAAGACCAAGGAGTCTCTTCACAAACTATGCTTGCAACAATATGTGGCAAGACAAAGTAGAGTCTTGATGGATTCTGCTGTTTAAATTATGTATTTCAGAGTTGGGACTTTTAATTTCCACAGATTTATTATCTCTATTCACAAAGCACATCAGCCACAGAACAAGAGAGGATAAGAAAACTCCAGAAAATTATCACTGTAGTCTTTAACCTCTCTATTCAACTTTTACTGGCAGTGAGGGAAGATGAACCTTCAATCTATTATGGTACTATTCCTCTTTCATATGCAGACACTGCTACAGATAAAAATTAATAGTCAATTATTCTATTACTGCATTAGTTAAAGCTGCGCTGCTTATTTTCCACAGACTACTTAAGTCTAAAAGAATGGCTTAAAAATGTCAAAGCACAACAGTGCTTCCAGCGGCCTCAAGCATCACCTGATTCCACAGAAAACTGCTAAGTATTTTACCAAAGCATAATAAAAGCAGGCCTCTTTAAAAAAGGTAGCAGAAGTCCAGACTGATAGCACTTGAAAAAAAAAAAAAAAAAAGCATCTATCAACAGTGTGTCTCAAAGAATAATTTTTAAAAGAACTAATTTAATAAAATTAACAAAATTTTTAAATAATAAGTCGAATTTGAAAAGCAATTAACTTCATAGTCTGAATAGAATGTTACTAGCACTCACTACTACATGAAGAAGAAATACTGACTGTAAGCTAGGTAGGCACAATTTTTACTCCACCTGAAACTGGTTGCTACCCAATTGGGAGAGGTTGCAGAGTGGTTTTTGGTACTGGGAATGGACTGTGGAACAGACTGTGTCAGTGCTGATGATCCCTTGAATGACTTCATCTCCTTGTTCGGTTGAGAGGCTTTCAAAACCAGACTACATGCTTTATCTTTCATCTTAAAAAAAAAAAAAAAAAAAAACAACACACAAAGTCAGAAAACATTGTATAAATATTCTTACATTTTTCCCCACAGAAAAACAACACTATAAGCAACTTGGATGACATGCATAAGAGAAAAGATCTTAAAAAAAAATACCAGAAAAACAAGCAAAATACTAGTGAATCCCTGCTCAGTTTTATTTGTATCTTTTGTTTTAAGTCACACTTCACCCTGAATGTTCTAAGTCCACATATGCATCTTGATAACAGAAAATTTACTTCAAGATGTTCATTTCTAAAGCTGTAAGACAGGCAGAGTTATTTCAAAATTATTTCTTTGCCTGTTATGCCAAAGATTCTCAAGGACAACAGCTTTCTCACTCCAAAAATACAAACTGTCTTTTGATGGATTAGATAAATAACAAAAAAAAAGTTGCTAGAAACAAAGAGATCCAACCTCAGTCCTCTCTGGATGAAAAACTTTTGTGAAGTCAGGGGACTGCAAGTCTCTGGGGCTACTCACTCCTGCGTAACTACCTTCAGAGTCAGATGTTAGGAGTTCTGGAAGTGATTCTACAGAGTTAGTTTTATCCAGTTTTATGGAGCCTAAGAAATAAGAATAGAGAGTAAAACTAATATATCATCAGGGCAGGACTAAACATTTTTTTTTTTAGAAAGCAAAGCAAAAACTATTAACTCCATATTATAGGTATAAAATAACCAGATTACCTACCCCAGTATAATAGACAAGAATAACTTCAAGCAGACTCTTTAAAAAAAAAACAGTAAGATTAGTATTGCTTCTAGCTTTCTCTCTCTGTCTTGTGATACACAGTCTCAGGAAAAAAAAAAATTCTGTTAAAAAAAAAAAGTCTTCCACAGTATTTTCTACAAACAATGAGTAAACTATTTGATCTTCCTGAGAAAGGTATGTGAGTAGAGATGTTCCACTATATGGGAAAGTGCCTTTTACAAAAAACATGCTTCTACAGAAAGCTTTGGGCAAAAGCTTAAGGTGATAACCGTTCTTTCAAACAACTCAGTCTTAAGAATTCACTGTACAAATTCAGCAGCAGTCTTTGCAAGTTTTAATTACTGAAGTATAAAAATGGCACTGTACTGCAAATTAAACTTTATGTTGTTTTTATAACTGAAAGGAACATCTTTCCCACTGACCTGTGGAGGCTGGACTCTGAATAATGTCTGAGAGATTATATCCACCAGAGCTGTCAGAGCGTTTCCGTGGCTTCTTTTTTGCTTTAGTTTTCGCTTTTTTGAAAAGAGCTTCCCTATGAAAAGCAAAAACAGTACAAGATGGACTAAAGCATCAAGAAAATTGAGTCTCAGAACTATCAATGTCAAATTTTCAGCCAGCAGCCAGAGTTCAAACAGCAACAAATGCTCCCACCAGCTGTCAATAGCTTGCCTGTTCCTTCTCTGGCACTGTCCTGCTTATGCACTGCCTCAACTACTTAGTAAATTATTTGGGGACATATCAGTCAGAAAGTGTCAGAAAGTAAAGTAACTCTTCCCCTAGCACTGATACTGACACCAAGGTAACATTACTGCTACAATAGAGCAGGTATATTGTCATATTACCAGAACATAACTTGTTCCTATATATGTTATCAGAATAATGTAATCAAAGAGTATCTTTATTTTGACACAACTATTAGAAATTCAGAATTAAATTAATAGCATCTCCAACTTCAATCCTGCATCAATATTGTAACCTTAAATATACTTTCTTAAAGCTTTGCATTCCCATACCCCCTAAAGCCTATCCCATAGTCCATATAAAGACTGGAAAGCTGAATGGCTTGAAGTCTAATACAAGACAGTCTCTCAGTTCCCTTGACCTACTATTTCTTATCTAAACTAGTTGACTTTAGCACAATTGCACGTTACAAAGTCATCATATCAAATTAATTTTTTCACAGTTGTGCAGACTTTACAATTTCTTCAGTTAAAACTCCATACTAAAAAAAAAAGGAGTTATAAATTTGCTCATCAGAAAAGCAGCATGTTGTTAGCCTGACAAGACTCTATGAACCCTACTGGTGTCACTTCCCCATCTTTAAATAAATGTTGTAAAACAGAATAACAGAACTCCAGAAAACTACCAAGGCCAAATTACCTGATCTACAGTTGCTTGGATTACATTTTCTACCAGTTCTTAACCACAGGAAGTTTGCTTTGTTATTCCCCAGCCAGAAAACATCCACTTTAAGCTGACAGATTAAAAACTGGCAATACAAAACTTCTTGTTTCACATGACATACTGATAAGATTAGGAAATGCAGATAAACAGTATTTTTCAGACAGACCTACAGTACAGTAAAAACTGCAAGTTTATCTCCCAATTTCTCCTAATTCAATGAAGTTCAATGAACTTCACAGTTGGTTGCATAAATACACGTACGCACAATACCTAAACATTATGTTCAATGCTCATTTTGCTACCTTTGCTCACATTACTTATAGGAATAGAACACTTCTGTTCATAGTTGAAGGAGACCTATAAATATTCATTCCAACTGTCTGACTGCCTCAAGGCTAACCAAAAGTTAAAGCACATTCATGAAGGTATTATCCAAATGCCTCATGAAGACTGAGGAGTATGGGACATCAATTACCTCCCTAGGAAGCCTGTTTCAGTGCTTGACCACCCACATGGTAAAGAAATGCTTCCAGATGCCCAGTCTAACCCTCCTCTGGCACAGCTTTGTGCTGTTTCCATCCTGTTATCAGTTTCCAGGAGCAGAGTCCCAGAACCTTCCCTCTGCTTCCCCTTCTCAGGGAGCTACAGAGATCAGGGAGGTTGCTTCTCAGCCTCTTTTTCTCTACGCTGGACAACCCAATGTCCTTAGCCTCTCCTCACAGCACACGCTTTCCAGCCCTTCTACCAGCTTTGCTGCCTTCCTCTGGGTACTTTCAAGAACTTTCTCATCCTTTTATTTTATTTTATTTTTTTTTGGATAGTGTAGGGTCCAGAACCACGCACTTGAATTCAAGTTGAGGCTACACCAACACTAAATAGCAGGAGAATCACCTCTTTTGACTGGCTGACTGTGCTGTGTTTAATGTATTCTAAATTGCAGTTTGTCACCACCCTGGCAGCCAGGGGACACTGCTGGCTCATGCTGAAGAGCTGCTGTCACCAGCACTCCCAGGTCCCTTTGTGCTGAGCTGCTCTCCAGCCACCTGTCACCCAGTCTGTATCTGTGTATCCAGTACTACTCCATCAGTAAGTTGGAAGGAAGGGGAGGAAGGGAGGAGTTTTTCACTGCAGTGTACAATACTTCAGAGAACTGAGAGAAGTCCTTGAAATTGCCATTTATCCTATTTTCTAATATTTCAATTCTGATCCCAAAGGGAGCTAGGTACCGTCCAAAGACAAATAAACACCACATATAGCTCACTTAGAAATGTTGATGAAAAACAGATACTTACTGAGAATTCTGTTCTGCATTCATTTCTTCCCTTACAAAAACAAAGTTCTCCCCCTCTTCAGGCTCAAAACAACTTAAGTCAGGTCCATCTGGATATGGCGTAATTACTCTCCTGACCATAGCTGGAATCTGTAGTTGTAAAAGTTATTACACCATTGCTCTTATATTGATTGTTAGTGAATATTTGATCTCTTGTGAAAGGGTCAGAATGATAGTTATTTAAAACACTTCTACAGATTAAGTAATTGATTATTTAAACAGCTTATAATCTTCAGTTACATTTCTAAGTAGGCTAAGGCTAATGGTGGTGACTATGTTGAAAAATAGTGTTTTGTAGTTGAGAATCTGCTCTATCAACTAGTGTTACTGTGTTCTTTGTAGCTGTTATAGTTTCCATGGAAATAAATAGGAGGCAATAGTTTCAGAGTGACCTACATATGTTCCCAGCTGCTTATAACTCCTGACAGAAAATGCTTCAGGGTTATGCAAACTCACATCCTTTATTCTTCAACTGTGCAATAGTTTAATGTTTTTTGGTTTTCCCTTTATGTCCGGAATTTCAACTTTCACATTATTTTTCTCACTGCTTTTAAGATTTATTGAGAACACTTCAATTTTCACTGGCAAGCCTCATTTGCTCTTTTCCTTCTAAGTAACAGATGCACTTTTCCACAGATCTTGCTTTTTTTCTTATTTTCTCCCACATGCAAATACTGATAATTAACACAAACATTTAATATATTAAATGTGCAATTTAATTACTTTAAAGAAGAATACTACTGGCTAGTGAGTAAGAAAATATGAGCTCCATGGAATTGGTAATAGCAGGAGCAAGGTTTTTTGATACAAATGTTCTCCTTTCTGGCTGTCACCTAAAGACCCTGTAGGTATATACATCTTACTCACTTGACCTCATTTTAAACCTAACCAATTTACACTGAGATAGTATGACATACCATTTTCCTGTAATAAACAGAAAGATCCTTTACAACTTCATCACTTAAGACATCCAGAGTCCTAAAAATAAATAAATAAATAAAATGTAAATAATGTTAATGAAAAATTCAAATGAATGTTCTAAATGAATCTCACTTTGGGGCATATATAGTCCCAGAAATTGAAGGAAGAAAATGAACTCAAGCCATAAATGAGTTAATGCTTTTGATGTAAGGCAGGATTAAAAATATAAACTTCCCAAATAGTCCGCTTTTACTTAATAAAGCCATAGCCATGAACTGATTATCTTATCTATTTCTGCACACTTCCAAGTCTTCCTGACATCTTTTTGACATGGAACTGAAGTGCTAGCATTCTGAACTGGTTAACAAAGATCTCTAAAAACTCCTATTGATAAAAGGCTAGGAAAAGAGAGTAGAATGGTGATAGAGATGAATTTATTTATAAGTCTTTACTAGAAAAGAAGATCAATGAGCTTGCCCTGAGAAGATGTTATCCACTCTGAAAGTAACTCAAAGCCCTAAATGAAAGCAGTGACAGAGAACACCTTTAGCCTCACAGGAATCTAGCTGAATATTTGTGGAAAGCAAGAGTAAATCATTTGTTCAGCCTTCACCGCAGACAGTTAAAGCAAATACACTACCAGAAGGCAGACCCATCCTTTTCAACATGATCTAGTGGATGGCAGGGGAATTGGAAACAGATGATCTTTAAGGTCCCTTCCAACTCAAGCCATTCTATGATTCATTCTATAGTTCTCAGAAAACACACCAGTTATAATTAACCTACTCAACATAAATTTGGTTAGTACAGTAAATATCACATATATAAAAACAAAACAAATGAATTAAGAAAAAAATACACATACAGTTTTACACATCTTTAAAAACACTGAAAAACGCTGCTTCCAACAAATTTGCCTTTCTGGAATACTTGACTTTAACAGATATCCATAAGCACATCTGCATCCCTCCTTACCTTGCTTCAAGTAAAGCTCCCATATTGAGTCCTATAAACTGCAGGCAGGACAGTTTTAACTGTTCAGCATTATACATTGCTGAGAACTCCAGCAACTCAGCAGCATTCTTTAAAGTAACTGCAGAGAGATAACACAACAAACTAGTAACATGCTGCAATCTCATGTAGCAATCTTTAAGACTTACTGCATAGCATTAACTACAGCAAGCTCCATATAACTACACAGCAGCATAAACGCAAGAACTCCTTCACAAAAATAGAAGGGTCCTACCTACAGATACTTCAATTTCAGTTCATTGAAACTCAGTGGATCAAAACAAAGAGGAAAAAGAAAGTTAATAATTGCAAGTTTCATAAACAGCGTACAAGTCTTCTTAAATCTTCAAATCTTTCCATAGCCAGCAGGAAGAAAAAAAGTGGGGGGAAAGCACCAAGAAATTACAAGTAAAATTTCTATGCTGACCTTGAAGCTGAGCAACAGTATATAGTGTTTTCTAGAAAAGGCAGACCTTTGTAGCCATGTAGAAACAGCACCATGTCAAACAAACAGCAGAACTACTAGGAGAACTCAATACAAGGACAGAAATAGAAAGACTGAATTAATTTTGTCCTATTTTAATGGCAGGAAGTTTGAATTTAATGAACAGAGAACAAAAATTGGTAGAAATAAAGGTTTAATGAAATTTGGATTTTTTTTAATTTTTATTTTTTATTAAAGAGGATGAAATGAAGAAAAGGAAGCATAATGAAAGAAAGATTACGCTAATCTAGAACCTCATCCCGACGAAAAAAAAGCAATTTTAAACAGCTGTGCAATTAACAGCAGAAGGTAACCAGCGCAAAGGAATAAACAAGTAATTCTGTGCAGAGATACAGAAGAAAAGGCAATTACATTAACATCTAAAAGAATTACATTTTAATATCTAAAACACTGTAATAGAAATGACAAAACTCACGTTTTTCTGCAATGGCTACTTCACATATCTCTTTGAGCCTGGATATAAGAAGTTGGTCTGCTACCGCAAGAACATTACATATGAATTCCACATTTTGAGAATCTGGAAAACAAAGCACCGCATAGGCACCGTGGGCAAGTCATATAAGCAACTGTTACACATAGATCTTCAGCAAGACTTTAACAGGGGAGAAATGTATTGGCTCTGCAAATTCTGATGGAATTTCACAGCACAAGGAATAGCTTATAGAAGAGTACAAAAAGTGATTATATATATTTTTTTTAAGAAGTAGAGGGAAAAGGAAAACTGAGTCTGACAAGCAGAAAACAGGTACGAAAAAGCTTGGAGTAAACAGCCTCAGAATCTAAAGTCATGCCAATTTGGATTTTCTAAATGAAGACAACACAAGCATGCTGACTAGGGAATTTCTTTTTTAAAAAAACATAAAACTTGCAGGAACTACTTCTTACATTTTCCCCTCAGTTCCCTCTTTTCCCTCTCCTCTCTCTTTCCCTCTTTTCCCTCGCCAGTCTCTTTC
>JANHGO010008170.1:0-45879 GCA_024606505.1 Aquila spilogaster
GAAAGGAGCAGCCTGAAATCAAAGGAAGAGACAGATAATAGCAGAAAGAGAGAGAGGCAGAGAGGAAACAGGCAGAGGAAGTGAAGGGAAACACAGAGTATAGAGAAAACTGTGGAAACAACCGTATAAACACGATCAGTCATTACCAACACCAGTGTGTGTGGAGCTAATAAAGCAGAGAAGAGTAATTAATTGCCTTTGACACGCCTCAAACATTGTCTTTTGGTGTGCATAGGTACCATTTACACAGAGGCAGCTTTAAAACACATCTTCCCGCTCCCTCCCTGCCCAACACCGGTGTTTCTGCAAACACCATTCCCCTCTGCTGCCCACCGGCTCTGTCTGAATGCCCCCACTGTGAGGTGGAAGGAAAACCATCACAAAGCACCATTAAAAACAATGCCCTTCGAAACCATTTCAATGTTTGGTTGCTGCCCATAATACCCACAAACCATATCCAGGGCCCCAGTGCAGAGCCGCTGGGATGCAGCGCGGGCGCTCCGGAGCAGATGTTTGGCTCACGCTCATGGGCTGTTTGCTGCCATTTTGCTGCTGGCTCTGCTGGCTCCTATGGGCAGCAGGCATCCTGTGGCTGATTACCAGGGATGGGCTGCCAGTCCCAGTCCTGGTGCTATTTTTGGTGTTGATAGGAGGTAAACATGAGCTGCGGTGCACGGTGATCTGCCCAGCTTGGCGAGGAAGTGCAGGGCTTTGTGCTCCTGAAAAACACTGGTTTTGCTGTGATTTGGAGCTTGTCAAGTCAAAGAAATCTGGAAGCAGAGAAGCAGCGATTGGCCATGTGTTAATTAGTCCGCCTTATCTCAGGAATATTTTCTCTCTGATTGCATTCGCAGTATGGGAACAAACCCCGTGGTCTGGATGAAGTGAGGCCGTACCCACTCGCTGCGCTGGGGTTAATGTCTCGGCAACGTCTCCGTAGAGCAGCCCAAGAAAAACGTTGTAAATAACCCCATTCTAACCGAAGGTGGGCCAGCAAATACACCCCTGCAGTGACTGATAGAGGCAGCAAAAGTAATTGGAAACTTGAGCAGCAAAAGCGTAATTGGAAAGTGGAGCGGCTCAGCCACGGTCAGCTCCCAAGTCCGGCGCCCACTGCTAAAGGAAATGCGTGGATGAATGGGCTCCGGTGTCCAGAGGACTGGTTGTGAAGTCCCTATGTGTTTGGACAGAGCGGGGTCAGGATGCTGTTGGCCGCAAGCGTTGTGCAGTGTGAGAAGCACGGCTGCACCGGGCGCCGGATGAGGAGCGGCCCTTGTAGGAGTGGCAGCTGGTACACAGTAAATAAAAGTTAATAAAGAAGTGTTTTTCTCTCAGATTATTGAACCAACTGTAGTAAAAACTTGATGCTTAATATGCACGACCTGCTCCGTGCGCTCCACTCTAATAAATTGGTGGAACATCTTGCACCGCTAAATCATCAGGGGGTGGATGGAACAGTAGGGGCCAGTTGTAAAAGCAAGGAAAAAAATGAAACCAGGCACATAAAATGTGAACCAATTTTCTCATCTTGGCTAATAGATTTTAAATGGGAAATCTGATCGTGGCTGAGCACCAAGAACATTAAAAATCTGGGTTTCGCGAGGGCCCTACCTGGATCCATAAGGGGAGGTCGAAGTGTGATGGATGTTCCAAGGAATGCGATCGAGGGCATAAGCCCTTAATGGCTGTTACATTAAAAATCTGCTGCCGAACATCGCGCCTTTTAGAGCTCTCATCTGAAGGTGTGTTGTAGCTTGCTGCTTTCCTAATTGCCTCGTGTGTTCTGCATAATTTTTGTTTTTAATTTCAGATGGGAAAATGCCACAAACTAGCTAATTAATTACTTTTTAACCCCAGCATGTCGTGGTTTGCTGTGTCTCCCTTCCCTCCGCAGGGTGTGATCCCCTTAGTTTTCCCGTGGTCTCGTCTCTCGTTGGAGATTTCCTGCTCAGATTTCCTTGATTCCATCGTGTTCTATGTCCAATAATCTTCAGGTGAAAGATGGGGCAAACTGATGGATCTGGGGGGAAAAGGGCACAAGGGGGACTCAGGGTACACAGGCAGATGAACAACGCGGTTCTGGGCGTGCAGAGCGGGAAATTACTTTTTCCCTTGTTTTCATAAGTCACTCATATTTGCATCAACGTAAAAAGCAAACAAGCCAATGTAAACATTGGGATTTTCAAATTGGAATGCACTGTTGCAATAACAAATATTTGTTTTCCTCGGCTGTAATTCCTGTTGAATGCATGTTAATCAGGAGGCGGCGGAGCAGGAGCATTGGCTGTACTGGCAGAAGGAGACACACCGAGGTGCACACCTGGGCTGCGGATGCGGAGGGGAACAGAGGCTGCTGGGGACGTGGTGCAGGAGAGTGGGGACCTGGGAGGATGCTCACTGGGAGCTTCCAGAGCTGAACCCCACAGAAAACATGGGGAAAACGTGTTGATGGAAGCGGATGGGTTGGGGGAAGGCTCAGGTTGGGTCCCATGCGTGTCTCAGGGTTGTGTGGTGCTCCCTAACCCCTACCCCTCTTATTTCCCCCTGCAATCACACCTCCACATTCCTGCCCTTCTGAGGAGCGCCAGTTTAGGATGTGGCCGCTGGAGGTGCCCAGGCAGCTCGAGAGCCCCAGCACCTGCTCCCCTGTTAAACCCCCGTGCCTTGCTGAGCTGTTGGCACCTCTCGCATTCCATCAATCATTTTTTCATACAGTTGGAAGATTATAGCTTCTTACTTGCTACCTCCAGTCCAGCTTGTCATGGGAAAACTCCGGGGAGAGATTCGCACAGATGTATTAAAGCTATCTAACACTTTCTCCATGGCAACTGGGACTGGTGCAAATCCCATAAGCCCTGCCTGGAGGCGGGATGAGAGCTCCTCCTGAATTCTTCCAGGCACCCAGATAATGGCAGATAGTAGGAAAACGTCTTCATCGGCTCGAGATGCCTCCCATCTGCAGTGCTCAATAACGTCTGATTAATGCTGAGACATTTATCGTGTATGAAATACAGTCGTCTGAAGCTCTGTGGTAACTTGCACTTCCCATCCTTTCTTTAGCTTGATCCAGTACCAATGAGCAGGGAAGAAAGGATGCAGGCGCAGAGCATGCCAGATCTCATTCGATCCTTGTAAGCATGATTATTTTCGAGTTATTCTTAATTTTACAAGTTTTTAGTTTCTGGTGCTGTCCTTTGTAGGGTCGGATCCCTCAAGGCAGGGGGAGGATGGAGCCCCGCTGTGCACCAGGGGGCTCAGCCAGGTTCACGTGCATGCACCTCGGGGAGATCCCTGTGCCATCGCCCCATGAACAGCCCTGGGTACAGAGATGATATTGAGTAGACAAATGTCCTGCTCCCTGAGAAAAAAATCGTTGTTTGAACCACTGGAGATAATGTGCTGATTTATTTTAACACCGCATACCACCGAACGGCAAAGCAGCCAAACCCTTTGAAGTCTGCCATGTCCAATCCACTATTAATCACTGTAAATCTGGAATAATCTCTACAAGCATATTCCACTCCCTACAAACACACCGGAGCCAACTTTCCGTAGCACATCCTGCGTCAGACCGCAATCGCACCTTCGCTTCGTGCAGCGTTTCCCAGCAGAAATATTTAAACAATAATAGCCCCTATTTGGTGCAGTCACTTCTGTTTTAGAAGAATACAGTCTAATACGTAACGGACCCAGAGCTTACAGAATGGCTTTGGTTCATGGCACATTTTCTTTCCAATGCTCGTTTTTAATAATCCCCGCGAGGCATTACGTGCCTCCATTTGGGTTCCCAACTTCGTGCCGCTGCGACAAGCAAGAGGACTGCGTTTTTCTTCCTACCGAAACTTCGGGCTCAACTCTGAAAGTTCTATGGAAAAGGAGCGAAGCTTGAGAAGAAAATCTGGTACCGCCTCCCTGCAGATCAGCAGCACCTTACTGAGTGCTTCGGAACGAGGGGGAACGTGCGTACGGGGAGCGCTCTTCACGCCCAAGGACTTCGCAGGCCAACATATGGCAGTTACTAAAAATCAGTAAATTACCTTCTACCACCCTTGTGAAGCAGACCTCGGGAAGGAAGATAAGCCTTCATGAATCTTTCCCTTATAATGAGGTTTCCGTGATTAACGCGGTCTAAAAGGAACGAGCTGGCTGCCAGGCGCGGCGGGGGAACGCGGCGCTGACGCTGGTAACGGATTGTCGGCATGGAGAGGCTTGTGATACTGTTGCTCCACCAGGAAAGGCTGAAACCCAAATGAGATGGCTGCAGGATCCCTAGAAAACCCTGCCAAGAAGGGCTCCAGCCCTACCTTGGACCCATAGTTGCTCATCCTTTGGCTGGAGGCGAGCACTGCCCTGGACCCAGGCAGTGATGCTCGGCTTGCGGGGGGATCCCATAGGCAGAAGCAAAAACCCCACAACATGAACAGAGCTTAAATCCCAGGGCATGCTCTGACAATAAAGAATCAACTACAAGGCTGACAAACTGACCCCCAGGTTTTACTGCTGTATATACAAGTGAAGAAAGAATTTAACTGCTGCTACTGCATGCCATATATAAGCAACTTCTAGAGACTTAGCTTGCAATCTATGTCAGACAAGCTCCTAATTTGTGCAAACACCTGGCGGTGTTTATTTTGGGCAGCACTCTCAGATGGCGCTGGTACCCCTAGAGATCTGGGAAGCACCGTGGTTTGGTACAAAGCCAATTATTCACCAACGTGTGAAGCTTTTCCTGCAGGAGTTTGCAGCCCCGGATCTGCATGTGTGCCAGCACCAGGAGCTCTGCTTTGCACATTCACAGCCATCGGCACCACAGAGCTGTAGGCACTGCCAGGGCTCCCCAAGGCTTCTTCTCCTTGCTTGGATGGTGCATAGCACAAGCAGGCAGGAGACAGAGCCCTGAAGGCCGTCTGTACAAAGCACGGCTTGTTTTCTCTCTCACTGACAAATGGGCCTGAGCTCCAAAAGGAGTTCGGTTTGGGAATAGACATCCACATACCCATGGCTGAGGCACCAAATGAGCAAGCAGAGGGAGGCTGTGTTGAGCCCAGGAACTTGGTTTTCCCTTGACTTCCTCAGCTGGTGACTCAGCACCAACTCAAACTGTCTAAGAGAAGCATCCATCCTGCTGCTGCCAAGGACATTGGACAGAAAATGCTTTTTTTCCCCTCCTGATGCATGAATCCTGTTTGTTTTGTTTCTGCTTTCTCTGGTTCCCCCATTTTGAGGGTGATTAAAAAGGGAAAGAAGGAAAACTCGAGGTGAAGAGCATTCAGCTGAGCCGGACGGCGGCTTTTGCGGCACAAGGAGCAGCTCTGGCACACTGCAACCTGGGCACATCCGCAGTTCTGCCCTCCTCCCAGGAACACCACTCATTCCGTGTGCGCCGTGCGCTGCCCACATTGATAAACCGGCATTAGAGATGCAGCACGAACTCAGGTCGGATCTGTTTGTTTCGCTGTTTCTGACACGGTTGCTGTAGAAGTGGAGAGTCAGGAAAGCAACAACGCAGTTTCCTCCCCAGAGAAGTGGCAAAGCACCGGGCAGGAATCACACACATATACCACATAGGTAATGAGGCTGCAGCTCTGGAGATGCATCTCTGGGTCAGACCTCACAGGGGTTTCACCTCCCGATGCTCTGCAGAAGCCACAGGCGTGGCGCTCCCCATCCTTCCCCCTCTCTGCAGCACCGGGGCCAGAGTGCGGGTCTAATGACTGAACATCAGAATATTAACGCTCACCATTTGGGGAGTATTTGGACATGCCACTTCCAATGAAGAATGGAATTAATTTCACTTCTTCTAAGAGACATCCGAGGCAGTTTCCATTATTTTTCGGGAGCTGTCTGCCGACAGGTTGGAGCCCGCGCGTACAGAAAGAAAAATGCTCCTCGCATACCTACTCCCGCTGAATTTATTTCCAGCCGGAGTTCATCATTTCTACTTACTTCCCTATATTTAGATTCCCTCTCAAAATATGTTTTGAGCAATGTCTTCAGTAAATAAACTGCCGGGGGCAATCCCATCAGTTCATTAAAGGCGTGCACATGGCCCATGGGATCCGATTTTCTAATGGTTCTGATAAGGCTTCACTTTAGTGCCTGCACTGAAGTGATGGCTAATTGCATCTCCTGGGGCTCCCGCCACTTCCAGCCCTCACTACCTGATTGCAGCAGCTCATTAGTGTGCTTTTACAGATACGCACCTGTCACCTCCAGGCAGGGACAAGGAGCCGCGTCCCACTCTGCCACGGGGCCTGGCCGTGCTCCAGCACTGTCCCCATCCCCTGCACCCAGCCCGGCACCACGGCTCCTTGTGAGCAACGCAGGTGTTGGCACAGAGGGTGGAGCAGCAAGATGTGCAGCAGCCCCGAGGACACGATGTGTAATTAAAGCTGACAAAAAACCCAACCCGACACAGCTAATGGCAATTGAAACGCGGCAGTGACCCCCGATAGATGCTCTTTTTGTGTCAGACGAGCGATAACCAGCAGTGCACGCTGCCCATTGCTTTCAAGCTATTGTACAGAAGTCACCTTCCAACAGAAGTCACGCTACTGACTCCTTGCATACAGCGCTCTGCATCTGCCAGTGCTGTCACCGCGGTGCCAATTTGCTGAGCTGCCCGAGCAGCACGCCCTTAGGAGGTGCAGAGAAATGTTTTGCTGGGCTCAGCATCCTCAGCCGCACCTCAGGGCTCGGCCCTCCCAGTGAGCGCCGCCGAGCAGCTGTAGTAGATCACATTGGGCTGCAGAGCAGCTCCCAGCCCCACATTGCAGAGCTCTCTGTGGATGGGAGGACGGATGGATGGACGGATGGATGGAGGGATGGATGGGTGGATGGATGGGTGAATGGATGGATGGATGGGTTGATGGATGGATGGATGGGTGGATGGATGGATGGGTGGATGGATGGATGGATGGATGGATGGATGGATGGATGGATGGATGGGTGGATGGATGGATGGATGGATGGATGTGGAGCCCCCCGGCCCACATGCTGGTAGACACAATGCTGCTTTTCAAGGGCACACAGTGGCTCTTTTGTGGCACATCTTAAATTGATGCGCGACGCAGGCTTGGCCGCAGTAACTAGCTTTTCCCAAAATATCTTCCCTCTATCGGAGATGCTCTATTTTTAGAGCTGCAAAGCATCACATTGACAAGTGCCAGGGTCAAAGCTTACCTTTAAACTTCTTGAAATTTATTTGGCCTTGTAAAAGCATCTGTTGGTTTCAGCCGGCCGTTAGCTGTAACGATGTGCAGTAACTCCGTCCCAGCACTGGGCCCCACGCTGCCCCATGTCACTGGGCACGCACGGCTCTGCCTGCTGCGTGGCACATGGGTACGGCCGTGCTGCTCTCATGTGGGCAAAACCCAGCGTCCTCTCTCACCCTGAGCAGTTGACACAGGTCTATGAAAATGATCTATAATTTAAACGCTCTCACAATGAGATCTCCAAGTGGGGAAATCACTGCTCTGTGACTTTTGTGTTGGAGATGGATGTGCTCAGGCAGTGCAATAACTCCCTGGATGTCTGAGTCCTTTTCCCCCCGCTGCAACAGAAGCAGAAGAATGGGGCAGGTTAATTGAATTATCACAGATCTGAAGGCTGCTCTATGGTGAGAATACAGCCGGACTCCAGTCTGAGCTGCAGGACTACATTGTCCGCACTGCAGCGAACTGAGCGTGGTGTGCAAATCTAAAAACCTAGCAGCTCCATTGCTGGGAATAAAGGACATCATTGGCATGTTAAAACATCCAGGCTTACAGTGGCAACGTTCTTTTCTTTTTTTTTTTAACTTTCCAGAATGAATAATATGATGAAACTCTCAACTGGTGATAGGTATTTAAAGAGGGGATAGGGCTACTTCCTCCCCCTGCCCCCAAACCAATGTCTTCTGACAAAGAAGTCAAGTCCGCTCCGCTCTGCTCCGCTCATCATGTTTGTGCTGAGAATGATCAATAAAATAATGTTAATACATTTAGTGACTGATGTGGAATCCTGTTCCCCAGTAATGATCAGTGAGACATCAGAAGCCGTGCCTATCTGTTCCTATTTATGCTAATGGGATGAATGTGTCTATAATAATGCTCCTAATAATTTGTCCGTTGCTCACATTACAGTGTGACAGCTTTCCTGTTTGCTGAAATTAAAACATCATCTCTGCAGACTTACATTAACCAGATCCTGCATCTCTTCCTTCAGGAACAAGGAGATGAGCTCATGGGTAAAGCGTTGCCATCGCGCTGGTCCTGCAACCTGGGGGTGGGATGCATTCCATCTAAATGATCTAGGCTATGTTTAATTAAAATTAAACAAACACTGAAGGTAGAACAGCCCCCAGCTGCCGTCCATCACCCTGCAGCACTGAAAGGAGCCCCCGCAGCAGGACACCACGTGCTTTGATTTCCACGTCCACTAACACTTATGGAAGTAATCTACTTGTAAGTAATGTACATAATCCACTTAGCATAAGTAATGCACTTCCCCTCATTTGCATGGGCAAATGTTTATTAGTTTTTACTTTTATTATCTCTAATGCAAAAATATTCCGTGCAGCTCGAGACAAATTGCTTGCAGGATTTCATTAGCCAGGAAGGGCTGAGTGCCGGGCGCTCCATTGCAGCGCCGCTCTGAGTTCTGGCACATGTCATAATGAGATTAAAAATGTTTCTGAGAGTGGTGCTACAGACACAGAATACGGCGTCATCGCTACTGTCACCCACCAAATGTCCGCATAGCGCTTGGGGTACAACAGGACCTGTGCTGGCACCTAAAAAATAGAGAAGTGGAGTGATGAGAGCACACAGCAGAGCTCGAGGCGCTGGGGAACGTATATTATATATAAAGCACTGGATGCTTCCAAGTATGCGTGAGAACCACGTCCCCGTGCTGAGCCATGGCAGCACTGATGGTGGGGCTGAGCCCAAGCAGCACTCCCAGCCCTCGCTCGTTAGCGGAGCTGTTCAATGATTAATAAGCTGCCATTGAACTGCTTCTGCGTACGTCACCTTGCATTTGCAGAAAACTACCGCCGCTTTTCGGTTAGTTCCACTCGAGGAGACAAGGGCCAATGCTTTCCTTTGAGCAGATGAATATTTACGACGTGCTTCTGCTGGTTGGGGAGAAGGGATTACTCGGTGCCCCGCAGCTCCTCGCCCTTCCCAGCACCTGGGTCCCATGCCAGAGCCTGAAGGCACAGAGATGTGGGTGGCCGGGGGCCTCTGTCCCCTCGTGCGGCTCAGGGGGCGAAGCTCTTTGCTGTCCTTTTGCAGTTTTGCTCTCTCTCCCACACCTATCGCTTCTTTTCCAGGAACGGTTATCATAATTTCAACTGAAAATGGCCACAGTTTGATGGGAGAAAACGCTTCAAGGCGTTCGGACAAAACGCCTGTATTTACCGTATGTACAATACCCATCAAGACGCTATCAGGGCTCATTATGAGACCAGGAGAGCTCTCCTGCTACGCCTTTAAAGGAAGCGTGCTGCAGAGATGTACGGTTGCTGTGTCGGAACCGTTTCCCCGTGTGCTGCTCAGAGTCAGCTCTCATTGCATTGCGGCCCTCAGCACTTTGCAGCGATGCTGGCGGGGACGTGGCACAGCGGGCGCAGGCTGCACACCCCCGGCCAAGCGCTTCCCCGTCCCTCCAGCAACGCAACTGCAGCTCTGCGTTGGCAGCAGAAGGGCGGCAGTGCCCAGGTCACTGTGCAGCCCGAAACAGTGCCTTCATACTGAGTCCTCACACCTCCCCTTGGCGTGGGACAGTCCGCCTCCCCCACGGATGTCACCCAACGACAGGAACGAGGTGCTGGCGGTGACCCTCTTGTCATCGCAGCGTGCAGCGTCCTTGGAACACCGTAATGCTGCAATGGTGATGCCAATGAAACCTGAGCTGAGAGACGCTCTCCTGATCTCAGACAGCGTGTGCCTGTCCCTTCATTCTGCACCGCAACCGCAGCCCCCGTGCCAGGAGCGAAGTCCTCCCGCAGCCTCAGCTCTCTGCAGAAACCAGATACCTTGGCTTTGCTATTTATTCCCGAGTTTTCAAAGTGTCTTCTGAGTGGATGATGCGCGTTTCCGAGGCAGCTGGTGGTTCTTCCTCTAAAGCACAAGGTAGGGGAGAAAGCAAACATGTTTGCTTTTGCTCCGTCTATTTATGAAATAATAGGAGCTGCAGTGTTAGCTGGAAGAAACGTAATTGCTGCACAAGTTCTCACAGGCCCTAATTAGCGCATCATTTGAGCATACGCTTAAAAGCTTGTCTGCTCCGTGGCTGTTCAGCACGATTTGAGCACGGCTCGGGCACGGGCTGATGGCGGCTGAATTGGGGCCGTGCCCTTCCGAAGTCGCTCTGCTTTTCTCCAAAGCTGACGTCTGCACACCTGGAAAGATGGAAGTTATTTTTGTCCCTGACGCGACCGAGCGGTGCGTGATCGCAACGCGTCCCAACCGTCAGAAACAGAGTGAGCTGCCACAGTGGTGCTCAGAGATGAGTGCTCTGGAGGAAACGTGCGGCCCTGTTAGGGGCTGTGTGCCGTCTGAGAGCAGCGTGGGATGAGTTTACCTTATTGCAGAGGAATAAGAGGGAAAAAGCTCCGAGCACACACAGCTGCATAACCAAACAAGCAGAAACGTGGCCGTCATCCACCCTCCATTGGGCACAGCCACCCGATGACCGGGTCCTGTAACCCCAAGGACTGCAGTGCGGGTGGGAGCCAAGCGGAGGAGCAGCCGTGGGGATGGGGCGTGCAAACAGCCCCGGCTCCCCGGGGCACACTGGGAATGCTGGGCTGAGCTGGTCCTCCAGCCCCAGAGCACCCATTGCAGGGACTCAGCAGAGCGGAGCCGGAGCCACGTGTAAGCTCCTCTATTTACATAAGCTTTAGTTGTCTTATTTCTCGCACTGAGATACTCAGATGATGTACTCTTGTGTCAGTGCTTAAGTAGCTGAAATTTAATTCCTGACTTAATATTTCCCTGGGTGCTTATTTATAATGAACCAAAGAAAAAATACCGTCTTCCCCAGTGGAAGTGGAGCCGGCAGCTCATTGCAGGTACTCTTTGAAGCACAGAATGAGAGTTCAGGAGGGCACAGAATCCCCTCCCAGGGAACGCAGAGCTCTGTGCTCACTGCGGGACAGGGCAGCGCCCGATGCGGGGTCACCACGGTGGTACCCCCAGTGCCCAGAAGCCACGTGCCTGTGGCTGCCAGTAGTTTCTGCCCAGCCCCATTAGCACTCTGCAGATGTGACTTCACCCAGAGTGAGAAGGCAGCGCGAGGTCTCCCCAGGAGCACAGCAGCTCTGTGCTGAAATCACCACCTCTGCGCATGGAGTTGGAGACCCAGGGCTGCTTTGGGTGGAAAACATTCCTGCATCTCCTGACCACGAGGCTCTCTTTGGGCAGAGCTGGGGGCTATGACCCATGCTGTGAGGAGGGGATGGGGCAGTGCTGGTGCAGCTGTGCAGCACCGCTCCTGCCCGGCACAGAGCCCCTGGATGCATCAGTGTGCGTGCAGCTCCCAGAGCCACAATGCACACTTCTGGGTGAAAACAGCTCTGAAATCAGCAGATAGAAAATTAAGAACTCCCCAGACAGTTCGCCTGAATCTTTTGCTCTGCGTTCAGGAAGAACAGCAGCTGCTTGCACTCGGGAGACCCAGCTCTGTTCTCAGGAATAAATTCAGCATTGCTCTTTTCTACTCTGCGTGTAGACTTGTCTTTCTCTTTCCCCTTTGGTTCTCCCACTCTGCCCCAGTATAAGGAGCACAGAGACCCCGAGTGCCACTTTATACCCAGGGCAAGCTGGGGTTTGCACCAGGCACTGCTGTGCTCCTGTGCCTGCGTGGCTGGGAGTTCAATGGCACAACAAGACCCTGCCACCTCCTCCTAGCTTTGTGACTGCAGGCTTCCCTCTGTTCTCTCCCACTTGGCATCTTGGCTCAGAAAGCTCTCTCTGTCCTCTCTGTCTTCTCCCCTGGGTGCACCAGGGCTGCAGCAGCAGCACTTACCAGCAAGGTGCAGGGATGCACGCCTGGAGCCAGCGCAGCTGGTGCCCATGGGTCACTCCCCAGCACTTGGGGCAATGTGGGCATCCTTGCCAAGTGTGCCTTGCCACGCTCCTGCGCCAGCTGAGCTGAGTGCTAATTGGCTTCATTACAGCACAGAATTCCTGCAATTTGTACCATGCGTGCCAGGAGGGGTGCAGACGTCATTGTGAATCATTATTTTCTTGTGGCAGAGGGACTACAGGTTGAGGCAGCAGGATCTTTGCACAGAAAGAGCTGCGATCTACCTACAGCCCAAAAAGATGCTCACAAGTGTGCAGAACATTGGCAGTCTGACCTAGCACTTGGTCTAGTGGTTGGCAACCCCGCCCAGGGCACAGGGGTTGGAACGTGATGATCCTTGAGGTCCCTTCTAACCCAAGCCCCTCTATGATTCTGTGATTCATACAGGTACAGTAGCCCTTTGGGGCCATTGGTTCTGCCACCTGCTCCACAGACAGCAGGAATGGAGATGGGCCCTGAGGTGGAGGTGCACCTGTGGCAGAGGTTGGACCCCATGGTGCTGCCTAATCTTCCACTGATGTACTAAAAACACATGGATCTTTATTACTGCTCCCCAACATCATCGTTCCAAAAATCAGCATCCCCACCTTCTGCAAGTAACGTACTCCTGGGCAGTTTCTTTTGCATGAGTACAAAGAAAGCTTCAGTGAGAAAAAATGGTACCAGCAAAGCACGTTTGTATAGAGGAATTATTTGGAAGATGTCTGAGCATCCGAACCAGTTGCAGTAGATTTGAATTGTAGAATTATAAGCAACAAGTTCATCTGGATCCCTCAGGCTAAAAAGTTATAATTAGTGCATGCACCATCAAACTAGCTTTTAATTAAATAAGCTTCAGAATGGAGGAGGTTTTATGAAGTCCCTCCCTCGCTTACACAACGCGCAGCGTGCCGAGGGCCTCCGTGGGGGACGCTGCGATTCTCGAGCGCTGGAAGCATTAAATAGAATTTGAAAGAAAGGAAAGAAAGAAGCAGCAAATGAGGCAGCCACAGCGAGTGGATGGTTCTGAGCGTGAGCAGCCAGGAGTGAGCTGGAAAGGTCCCTCGTGCTGGTGTTCAGCAGTATTTATGGCCCTGTGCTCCGCGAGGGCCAACCAAGAAGCTCTCAGCGCACGTCCAGAGCAGCCCAGCAATATGGCCCCTACCTGTTGCCTGCCTTGGAGCAGTCTGAGTTTATTCGTGAAAAGCATATGTTGCGGTACCGAACGTGGAAATGTCGCCTCTCGCAGATGTCTCTCCCTTGGCACTTTGAGAAGGCTGTGGGAGAGAGGACATATGGCACCGAGCTCACGGTGCTCACGTTGGCACCAGTGGGGATGGGAAAGGGGAGCAACCGACCGAGCCCTGCGGCTCTGCCCATGGCGCCTGAACCTGTCAGGGCAGGGAGAGCACTTGGTGCTGGGTGGTAGAACAACCAATGGGCAATTCCTCCTGGAATATATAATGAAAAGGGCGTTCTCATAATATTGTACTCCACTTGAGAGAAGGAAGAGGTCTGGCAGGTCTCACACCGCTGATTGCTTCCACTCTGTCTCTGGCACAGCTCTGGGAAGCGTAAGCCCCACCATGGGCTGCCTCTGAGGCTACAGAATTAGGAGGGGTTCACAAGTGAGAGGTGTGACGGTGGCTTTGTTGGTCAGGGGGAGTCAGGGAAGGTTGTCATCATCAATAGCTTGCATAGCAAGGAAAGCAAATGCTACTATTTCTCCTTAATATCCCAAATTATCTGCAAACGCCATCGCAGTAATATTCTATAAATACCCCTGTTCTCACAGCCTCCCTCCCAACAGCACTGCCCACCAGAAGCCCACTGCTCTCTCCAGAGAGCACACACCATCCACCAGTGCTAACTTTCAGCAGCAAGAAATGGCACAACCGAAAAGCTGCAGTGATGTGACAGCACCCAGGGGGTTACAGCCACCCAATAATCATCGCTTTACTCAAAGGAAAAAGGAGAAACGAGATAAAAATCCTTATAGCCTATTTCCATGGCATTCCCCTTCTCTGGAGTGCAGCAATCAATGCTGAGGATCTGCACAAAAATCAGTGCCTATAAGATCGGAGGGATCTTTTTGCTTCTGCACGGAATGCTGAGTGAGCCTATAAATCCAGTTAGTCACACTTGCTGGATTACATTGGACCTTGCACTTATGCTTTTATTAACAAGATTGTTTACTATATAAGAAGCTTTATATAACTCTGAATCAGGCGTGATTTGTATAACGGCGCAGATGACGCGCATTGCCAGCCATCAGTTTTCTCTGCGCTCGTGTTAACCTCCAGCTCCCAGCCCGTGCTTAAAAAATAAATAAAAACCTTACTAAGATAATTAAATAGCTGACTCTAATCCACTTTAGTGGTGCTGGGAGGTTTAAGTCGAGCAGTCTGCTCTGATAACTCTGTGCTGCAGAGTCCCACGCTGCCCGCGAATGGAGCCACCTCCACCCGATCCCTCTGCACCCAAAGCAGTGGGGTTGGCGTGGGGTGACCCATGGCCCCATTGGCTGAGTGTGAGCACGTCGTGAAGGTTGAAACCTGCACTGCCCACGGAGCGCGCATCATCCGGAGTCATTAAATATCTTCCTTATCACAACTGAGCAATCCCAGTAGTACTCACTCAGCTCCTGTTTGTTCCTTTTCAGCCTAGTTTACGTGTCTAAATCTCTTCTTTTTTCTTAAGTGACTCTGCTAAATGGCATTTATACAGAGTACGGTGTAAGCGTCGGTTGGAGATATCAGGTTGGATATTAGGAAACGTTTCTTCTCCAAAAGAGCAGTCAGGCACAGCCTGCCCGGGGAGGTGGTGGAGTCACCGTCCCTGGAGGTGTTCAAGAAACGTTTGGATGTTGTACTAAGGGCCGTGGTTTAGTGGGGGAATATTGGTGGTAGGTTCATGGTTGGACTGGATGATCTTGGAGGTCTTTTCCAGCGTTGGTGATTCTATGATTCTGTATCTACCAGGTAACCATGTTGGTTCTGGTAAGTTACTGATTTCTAAGGGTGAGTTTGTAGACTGAGCTCAATAGCATGAATTCCTAAGATCAATTTACAACAACGACAATACCATGGTGTAAGGGGATCTATGCTGGTGGCCAAGCAAGGCATCATCCTCCAGCCCACCGCAGCAGGGATGAAGTCATCTGAAAATACCAGCAAGGGAGAACACCTCAATCTGCTTCCTAACAGCATGAATCCTCACAGTTAACTCATTTCCTATCATTTATTTTACCTATCAGTCCCTATGAAATTAATTTATAGCCTTGTTGCTATGCCACGGCCCTGCATAACTCATTGTGTCAATGCACCCATTGAAAAGAACAGTGTTGCTATCAACAGAACGGCATTATTATGAAAGGAACAGCATCGTTATTGACGTGATCAGCTGAAAGGATCCCAGTTTGGGGCTGATGATGCCCAGCAGAGCACACGATGCCCTTGAGGGAGGACACAGCCAATGCCGGCAGCAGGAGCATCCCCTGCCCGCCTATGGGCTTTGTGCTCTGGTCACACACCAGCACTGAGCATCCAAGATAAAGAGGCACAACCCTTGTTGGGGGTTCGATGCTACGAGCGAGGCTTGTTGGATAAATAAATATGCCAGAGACACTCCGGGTTATGTATTTTTCATGCGCTCATTATGCTATCAGAAATGGCACCTTTAAGAGGATCAGATGCATCTATAGCAGATATAATTTTCGTAATGAATAATTTGTTGGAAAAGCGGGTTCTGACTGTGTCAATGGGAAGAAAGCAGTCGAGGGGACGGGCACAGAGAGGAGCAGCACACTCCGGTGTGCTGGTGCAACGAGCACTGCCCCGCAAGCAAGGTGTGCCCAGCGGGTACTGCAGGTGGCTCTTCCTGAGGTGCGCTACGATTTGGAACGCAGGACATTTCTGACGGAGATCTATGTGGAAGTGTACATTTATTGCAAACTCGGAGCCTTTGGGGAAATTCGAGAGCTCTCGGTTTCCCCACGGGCCATCTCTGTGCTGCCGGATGCAGTCACGCAGGAGATGACAACAGCAACAACTTTGGGATTCTTTGAAATCCTCCGTGCGGCTGTTACGGTGCTGGATTTAGACCACGGATTTAGATACTGACTGACTCCGAGGCTGCAAACAAAGACTGCTAATTAGTACATGAAACAAAAAGCTAGCTTTTAATTAAATACAGCTTAGCAAGAAGGACCCGCTACAGAAAACTCCCTTTGCAAAACAGAAATGTGTGCAGGAGAGCTTCTGAGCAGGGCTGGGGAT
This sequence comes from Aquila spilogaster, assembly GCA_024606505.1. Taxonomy (NCBI): domain Eukaryota; kingdom Metazoa; phylum Chordata; class Aves; order Accipitriformes; family Accipitridae; genus Aquila; species Aquila spilogaster. The sequence continues at coordinate 16,329 of JANHGO010008170.1, forward strand.
GAAGCAGAGCACGGCCAGAGCTAAGACCTGCCTTGGGATGGCCCTCAGAGCCTCACCCCCACCCAGGACCGGGGTTTCCTGATGAGGAAACCTTTCCTTTCCCTGCTCCGTGCACTGAGCTGCTCCGCCAGCCTCGAGCTGCCGTGCTGCCACGAGGAACCAAACACGTGGCAAACAGCAGAGAATAACATTCATATCAAAAAGGCATTTATGGTTTTAATCAAGCTTTGGGGGGGAAAGACAGCTTAACACGGCACTTTACACAGTTGATAAAATGTTTGACATTTACTGCTGTCTGTAATGAATCTTGTCTCAATTTTCTCTTTTAAAATGCCACTCCAGATACTCTATCTATCTGTAGGGTTTAAGCAGCACTTATCCAGCAAAGCATTGCCATGACTGGGAATACCCAGCAGCGGTGCGTGGCCGGCCCCGCAGTGCATTGGAGTGGCGAGGGGCTCTATGGCCACACAGCCCTTCCCCAAAGCCGATCGGTTACCCAGGATCTCAAAATGAGATGCCAGCCCCAGAAAACTGCATGTTTTCCTTCACTGTGCCCTTCCCTTCCTCAATGCATGCTTTGTTCGTTAATGAAGTTAGTAATGGAGGCCTAGTGTTGGCCTCCAAAATTAGCTATCTCAGGATGAACTGGAAAAACGCATCCCCTGTTAGAAATGCTGCTTTGTTCCCTTTGCTAACCTTCCTCCAGACACCAGAACTCAGCTTTAGCCTCATTCTTTGAAGCCTTTCCTTTCCATTGAGTTCCATTGAGGAAAAGGATCGGCAGCTTCATGGGATGGGCTCACCCGGAACCTTCAAACCATAGCACCACAGAACCATAGGACATCTCGAGATGGAAGTCACCCATAAGGATCATCGAGTCCAACTCCTGGCTCCACACGGGACCACCCAAAAATCAGATCAGAGATGAACTAAGTGACCGCTGCGTTAGTATGGGATGTCAGGCACGTAAGGCTTTGGGGTTGGGATGAGATGGGATGGAGGGAAACCGAAGGTCTCTGCTTTATGCTGTGAGAAGAGCTTCACCACAGAAGCCCACCCCGTTCTGCAGCTGCTATGGGTCCAAACACAGAGAAGAGCCCAGCGTGGCTTCTGCCGGTGCTTTATCAGCAAATGGCAGTTGTCTTTGCCTGTGCCCCGTGGCACCGGGCTGTGCTTGGCCCGAGGAGAGCGCTGCTCCTGTGCTGGAAGGACGGGCACTGCGTGGATATCAGCAGCGAGCACACAGGCTGCTGCTTCTTGGCTACGTCGCTCTGCCCCACGCTTCCCTTTGTACCCACATTTCACGTTCCTCTCTTTTATTTTATTTTTGTCCACAGGAAGAAATGAATTATCCCGTGAAAAGTTAGCGCCTGTCTCAGGAGCCCGGCATGGAAAATTAGGTTTTAATAGCTTTGAAATTGAGGTTCTTTGGGTCAACAGGACAGGATTCTGCCAGTGGAATGACAGATCCATAAAGGGGAAAAAAAAAAAGCAAATATTTTGTTACTCATCAGAGAGCCACAGCCCAAAGATAGCAAACAGAAGCTTAAAAATGCTGCTGTGATCTTCAGGCTGCAGTGATGTTTAGTCATAAGCTCCTTCTTTTTGCTGCTCGTATTGATGTTAGCTTTGGGAGCAGAGCACATGGCTCGCTGTCCTCGGACGTGCTTGAGAATTCCTGAAGTTACCGCTGAAGTTTGAAAGTCAGAAATAGAAATAGAGCTCCATGCTGCTGCAATGCCCAGGACTGAGTGAACCCAATGATGTCCCCATTGGATCCCATAGGACCACAGCAGAGAGCTGTGGGCCCCCCATGGCAGCAGGGAGCGGGGTGCCAGGCATGGCACTGCCAGCATTGCTGCACTGGAAGTGGGTGTGGGGTCATTGGGCACTTGTTCCATTAGCAGCCTTTTAAAATAAAGGGGCTAGAACACAAGCATCCCATCCATACGAGAACAGGTAATTACCAGTGAGTTATTTGAAGGGGGAAAATGAAATGAGATAAAACCCAGTGTACTTTAAATGGAAAATGTAAACAAGCAAGAGACAATGCCCTCATTACCAGAGAGTTGGAGTTTGATCCCGCTTTTGCTAATTAAAAGCAGAGTGGAATCAATTACATGGAAACAAGGAGACTCTCAATACCTCCACGCACAGACCGAGAGCAGCGCTGAGAAAAGCTGCTAATTCAGCTGGCGTGGGAACCGCTCCATCTCGAGCAGGACAGAAAACTTGCAGAGGACTTCTGCCAGAGCACTGGAATTATTGGACTCACTATTAAAAGCAATGAATGGATCATAATTATTCCTAATTTCATATTCAGAGAGCATTACCATCCCCAGGAAGGGTAGACAGGGAGGTGCTTCGGAGCCTGCAGGCTGCTTGAAGTGTTCATAGAGTGGAGAAAACTTCCCTATGCTTTGCATGGGCTGTGATGGGTTTGGATGGGTACTGCTAGGTTTGCACGAGCTGTGATGCAGAACATCTCCAACCAAAGAGGCCAGGCAGCCTCTCCCTGCGTACAGAGCTCAGGAAGGAGGGGGCTGAGCCCCACATCTCACACACCCCTATTGCATGAACGTATCCCAAAGGCACCAAAGGCTTTGCTCCTGGGAAGTAACGCACGTACTGCTGCCATGCAACTGCCTGTGAATTTTCTCTTGCAAGTGCCAGGACAACGCAGACTTCCACTTCTCCAGCTTGATGCATGTGGAACTAATGACATTAACACCGCCAGCCTGGTAAGGGTGACAGGAGTTGTCATCTTGGACAAGTTCCCAGGGAAATCTGTGGTTGGAGTGCTTTATAGGCCTCGTACTCAGGGTGACTCCTGCCTCCCCCAGCACAGCAGCCCAGCTCCTGATTCACTGCTGCTGGTGTGGGCAACACAGAGCCAGGGCTCTAATATGGGCTGTGCTCAGGTCTCCAGGAGCAGCCAGGGAGGAGACCATGCCCACGCACCGCCACCACTGTGTCAGCAGCAATAGAAGCAATCTCGTAATTACCTAAGGCAGAAGTGGCTTTTTTTCCTTCCTGATATACATTCCACATGGCACAGAAACTGAAGGCATATAAACAATGGCTAAGGAGATTTTTAAAGGAGATTATTATATTAAAAGACTCAGAAATCTGCTGTTGGTGCAAAACCTGTACATCTTGAAACTGAAGCAGCTCCCTGTATCTGTCGCACCAGGGGGTGCGATGGCTCAGCTGTAAGGCTGCAGCAGAGAGCAGGCAGCAGCACCAGAGGGTCGGGCTGCGCTCGGGTTCACCAGAGGTGCTCTGATCCATCACCTCCCCTAGGACTGATAAATCAGCGCGTGATAACGATTGCAGCATCTCACCCATAACTTCCACAGCCCCGGTTTCACCGCAGCACTCAATCACCGCTCCTCACTGTGATCTCCGGCGCTGGCTGTGCCGAGGGCATGGGAGCAGTCTGTGCCGGGAGCAACGCTGGGAGCAGTGCCATGGTGGGAAGCTCTCAGCACCATTGGCTTCTCTTTCCCTCCAGGCTGTTCCCCTCCCACTGGCAGCGTGGTAATGCACGGCCAATGCCTTCCAGCAGAGATCACCCTGCTGAGTTCTGCCAGCTGCTTATGCTTCATTGCTCCCATAAAGTCATCTCCTCCAGCCGGGCACCCTACAGCTCTGCGCTCTGCTCCTGCGCCAGGACAAGTTGTTCCTGCGCTGCCAATGGGTTTGAGCCCCAGGAGAGCAGCAATGCCCTGAGCTGGGGCCGGGAGGTGGCTCTTGGCAAAAGCCACGCGACCGGAGCTCGGCGATTTACACACTGCATTAGGCCGAATGCACACGCTTCCCTAATGTATGGAAATGTCACTTTGCTTTAAGTGTTGCGTCGAACTTCTGTCCTCCAATCAATGTCCAATTTCCTTCCAAGGATAAAGCCGTACATTATTTTTGGCTGACCAGCTCAGCTCAGGGCACTGTAATTTCTCCCCATGCACTCAGAGGACAAATGCTTCACCGTGACTGCCTCGGAGCAATGACAGAACAAGCACATTCCTAATGACTGGCACAGTCCACACGAAATATATTAAATATATTAACTCTGGCACTCGCCGGGTCTCAGGAGATGCTCTGGGAGCCGCTCACCACTTTGACTCCGCTCCCCAGCACCGCTCTGGGAGGGGACGGTTCATCGCTCTCCTTCTCTGCTTGGAAATCTCCCTGCCCCTTCTGGAGGTCACCACCGTGTGTCTGCTCCCAGCATCCCGGCTGGAAGTGGGGTGACCCCGTGTCCACCTCCCAGCAAACTCCAGTGGCAATTCCCAGCGCTCGAGTCCGGAGCTCCCGCAGCCTGGGATTTCTTTTCAATAAAACAAACAAACCCCAAATACGCTGAAAGATAACCACCCCGAGCAGCATCAGCCACGTGGGCTGCTGCTGCTGCTGGGAAGATGGGAAAATTGCCCTTTGTTCTACAAAACTAAATGGGAGGGAAAGCCCTTTACAAGCAGGCAGTGTTCTCCGGGGGCTGCCAAGGACTTCGCAGGCATCGCCATGAATAACAGTTTATCTGTAGAGTTCCATTCAAAATGAAGCCTCAGACACGGCCCGAAATTATGGGGACACTGCGAAAATGGCATTATAAACTATTGCTTTTTCTCCACGAGCAGCAGCAAAGCGCAGGCCAGACAAAAGCCAGCCGGGACTCTAAATGTAATAAATAAGTCAGTGGAGCTGATAAAAATAAAGGATGAAATATAATTCAGCCACTCCGTGACAGATCCCATCTTAGCTTTGATGTAGGGTCTGTTGAAGCTGTCATTGCTTCAGGAAATTAAAGAATGAGCCCATTAGTGGGGATATTTAAAGATGTTCATATTAAGATTATGACTTCCCAGACTCAGCTCGGGTGGGGAACACGCGCGGTCCTGCAGCCGCTCTGCGCATCCCCGCACCCAGGATGGACCAAAGGGGCAATAAAGAGCCCACAGCTGCCCCAGCACCTCCAGCTCTGCCCAAAGCCGAGCTCTCCGATCTGGGAAAGCTCCATTTCTGGATTGCCATGGCAACGGGAATAATTGGCCTCAACCTAGAAGGAAAGTGCCATGTGGGTCAATGGGTAACAGCGGGATCTGGGGTCGGTGCCATGCGCGGTGCCCCGCAGCCAACGCGCGGCGCTGGGCATTGCCCGCTGCTCTCAGCCATTAAAACAAACAGCGCTGCTGGCAGCGAGCAAGCCAAGCGCGTCGCAAAAAGCAAAGCAACAGAATGAGAAGTGAGAAGGGAAGAGGGAAACGCAGCTGAAGGGGAGGTCATGGGGAGCAGCGTGGGGAGGGCTGGGCTCAAGGACGAGGGGATGCCAAAGGAAACCAACGGGATGAGGAGGTTGAGGTCTCTGGTCCTGGAATGCTGAGGATCCGATGGATGATTGTAATTAGCTTTCAGAATTTTTAATTATAGAAGAGGTATAAATAATCACAAAGCACAACTTCGCTAATGAGAGTCCTTGTGCTAAGAAACACAGGGATGCATTTGTTAGGGAGACTTTGAAAGCTCTGCTGTTAATTAGGTGTCTCACCGCCAGCAGGGTTTCAGGAGAAGGAGAAACATGTATACATTTAAATCAGGCTCATTGTGAGAGGTATCCAACATCAATTATGGGATAGCAGGGTGCTAAAATGAATGCACTTTGTAATTAGCGAGCGGAGCTGAAAGGCAGAGAACAGCCTTGGCTTCCTCTCCAGCTGCATTTCAGAGGTGTTTAGCTCTGGTCAAGGCCTGGGAGCTGAGCTGCATTCCTCTGCTGTGGGCATCCCCGGGGCCAGGACCACGCACAGCCTCCCCATAGCACTGCCCTGCACTGCTCACTGTTGGTGGGAGAGCAGAGGGGGGGGAAGCCTTGTTTAATTTAATTAACTGGGAGGCGAAAGCCCGATCCCCAGCCAGGTGATGCTGCATCACGGCATTGCCGGGGAGAGGCAAGATGCTGCGATAGGCAACGGCTCAGCCAAGCTTTGGTGGGGCCTCTCTTTGAATGCTGAGCTGCTTTCCCAGCCAGCACTTCTCCTCCTGGAACTGCAAAATGGCCAAACAAAATGGGAGCAGCTTGGGGCCTCTGCTGCTGGCACTGCCTTTCTGCTCATACACAAACAGAAGAGGAGATGATAAAGACTGGAGAAAGACTTCTTGCTGTATGCGTGTCCTTAGATTTTCCTTTCTGACTACAAACTGCACGCCTTGCCACAGGAGTTTATGCAAGCAATTACGTTTAGCTTGTATTTGGCTAAATCTAATGAAGCAATGATAAACAGCTCAGCGTTTTCTTCCCTAATGAATAATGAATATTAATTTGGCTGTCAGAGAAGAGCCTCTGCTCGCTGCACAAGACCAGATTTCCCTATTAAAACCTGGGGAGAGGCTGTGTTTCACTAGAAAGTGTGGCATTTTGGGAAAGTCTGCCTCTCTCCCTTTCTCATACCTGCACAGGGGAGAAGAGCAGAGGCAGCTTTCTGCCATCCCGACACATGCCAGCACCGTGTCTGGTAGTAACTCCACGAAGGGCTGAGCTCTGCCTGGAATTACGCAGTTCAGGAACAACCCGAGGACGCTCAGTTCATGCAGCCCCAACAGAGCAGAGCTCACCCGGCTTTTAGGGGGTTTTCCCGCCCTGCAACCTGCATATCGCTCCGTACCCCATTTCTTCCCCACGTAGCGGAACCACCTTCTTAGACAAGGATACCGTGAGTGGGTGAGACGTGGGGCAGAAAGGCCGACACCTACACTTCTGTTCTTACATATGGGACGTTCACGCACGTCCCAGGCATTACAATACGAATCGCCGCCGACCATCTGCTGCACCTATCGCCAGGCAGAATTTACGGCAGCATAACAATGACAAATTAGGCAGAGAAATCACAAAAAGCGCCTCGTGCATCTTAGGAAACGTGGTAGAAGTTACCTGCTCCCAGCTGAAACACCTTCTCCTGGCTGTAAATCACTGACTTGCGCTCTTAGATTGGGTACAGCTGGAATTAACATCTGTGGCCCCTAGGAAGAGAATTTCAGAGCAACCAGTGCTGGAGAAACAAATCCTAAGCGTAGTGAGCCATGAGCTTTAAGTACAGCGAGGCAGAGCCCTGGAGTACGGCGGGAAGGCAGTGAATTCTTTTGCATCAATACACAGAACGGCGTCTCAGTGAAACTCGTAAATAGCTGAAAGGTATAAAACCGTTCCAGAGACCAAACGCCCATCGCTCCGGAGAGAGCAGCACTGCAGCATCTCAATTCTGCTCTTCCTTGGGAACAAAATATAGGGAGTACAGTGGGAAGCGGTGCTGGGAGCAGCACAGAGCGGCTGCTTTGCATGGACACACGCACCGGGGATGTCCACATCCACTGCAGCTATTGCACTAATGCTCGGGATGATCACACCCACTGCAACGCTTGTTACGCTCCATAACAATTTAATGGGAAACAAAACGCGCCGTTGTGTATAAATCAATATCGTTATTCTCTTTTGGCAAACTAGGAGATATTCTGTTTTCACAGTAATAATAATAAGAAAGCATCAAAGCAACACCCTGATATTGAATAGGGAGGAAGGAAACTCAGGGATGGGAAGGAATACATGAGGATACCGCTGCGGCTGCATCCCTCTCGCTGCTCCCATTGTCCATATGTCACACCAGCCCCAGGCTCACAGACCAGTGCCCACTGGTCACATCCTCACCATGCCCGACCCCCCCAAGTGATGTCTGTGCCATAGTTCCTGCTGGGCACGGTGCAGATCCGCTCCCGCAGCAATTGCTGCACCCCCCGGCGCAGCACTGCACTGCACCAGCCCCACGCTGAGCTCCAAGCGCACGGCTTCCCCTCTCCACCTCTTTCTTCTCATCTTTCGGAGCAAAATATCAAAGCACGGCCCTGGGTAAAAATCTGAGCTCTTCAGCTTCACGGGTGCGCATTAATCTACCGTTTGATGGTCACTTTTAGCAGCGCAGGAAATGCTGTGCCGCCATCAATATGAGAACCCTGGGGCCGGAGCCACCATCACCAGCCCCATCCCCACCACCAACAGTGATGGCAGCGGGCGCAGGGAGGGGGAGAAGCAGCGTGCATCCAGCCCCCTCCCATCCCCACGCTGTCCTTATGCATCTCAATGGGGAACGAGGAGAGAGAGAGGCACCGGAGAGGACAGCGGCTGCGGTGGTGCCGATGCTTGGAACACGCTGAAACGTTTGCACGTAGGTTTGAACTTTGTTCTCTGCAATCCAGCGCTCCCGGTGAGCCTGCAGCCCGCTGATACTCAGCACTTCAAAACCACGCTTTCCTCGGGAGTCGGACGTGGAACGGATGTGCCGGGCTGCTGTTCTCACTGCTGTGGTTGTGCCTGAGTGTTCCTCAGAACAAAAACGAGGAGAAAGAAGATATCCTTGCCTGCGCAAATACAATATGCATTTCAATTCAGATAAAATTATAGCAAATAGAATCTGCAGCATTAGAGATAAAAATGGTAATGAGTTTTAATAGTTGGCTTTGATTTCCTCCATTGAAATCAACTCCAGGAGGCTGATATCGTATCAGGGAGGTGCTGGACCCCCGCTCGCACACCAGACAGCTGCAGGCACGTTGGGGGGGTGAGGAGTGGCACAGGGCTGGCATTGGTGCTGCTGGCATCACTGCTGCACGCCTGGGAGAGGCAGCAGCCCTGCAATGAGACTGGTTATTGATCCTTAATAGGGTTTTAATCAATAATCCGGGCAAAGCTGAGTGCTGGGTGGATGCTGCAGGGGTGAGAAGAGTCCATTAAATGGTCATTGAAGTGTTTGGGGAAGGCAAGCTTTGGGTCTGACAGTCTGAGCAGAGATGTATCTACTGGAGATAAGCACAGCGGGGCATGTTACTGCCGTGGCTGAGTGCATGTATTGCTGTCAGAAACATGCAGTTACACACAGCCCCAGCTCTGACCCTTTCATCAGTGCACTGCATTCGGGCTACACACCCACATATACGTACACAGTCATCTTAAAGCACAAATCCAGACTTGGAGACTTCTGTTCCCTAAGAGCAAAGCTGATTGAATTTACGACTGATAAGAGTGAGATCCGATAAATTAATGATCCCACTCCAGCCACGGGCGATGAGCATTGCGCTGGACAAGCACCAAACTGATCGTAGGACAGGAGGAAAGTTTGGCTTGATTGGACTCCATGACACTGCGCAGGCTGCTGAGGATGGAGTTTGGCTAGGAATAAACATCTTAATCAGTGGTATTACTACTTCTAATGAGTGGGAGAGCATGGCTGTGCCACCAAGATGCCATCTTCCAATGTGCTCTTCCCGTGCACTGTGATGGGGCGGACACCTCCCTTCCTCATTCAGAGCTCCCCACTTGCCTGCACTGAGCCCTGTGCTTATCTGCTTCCTTCTCCTCCTTCATTCATTTGTCTTTTGGCTTTGCTGTGTCATGGGGGAACATTTGATGCCATTTCCAAAACGAAGCTCAGAGCACAGAGCTGAGCTGACCTCGGTGCCCCGACGTGCTCAGAAGCAGACATATGGGTCAAATAGCAGGAGGAAACCTTGACATCTTTTTTTTTGTTGTTGCGTTCAGGGAACTCAAGGGCGAAATTGGAGCATCAGGGGAAGAAGTATTCCTGGGCTGATTTGTGAACATCTTGTTGAGACGTCTGGGATCAGATCTGAAAATATTTTAGTGATGCAGAGAGTGAATCAGGGAGTCATCTGGGTCATCCACCCCTCGCTGAGGCTGTGATTGAAATGTTTGCGGCTGAATTTCAGGCAGGAAGAGCAGCGCCGTCACACCCCGAGTATCAACTCTCATCTTTACATCCCGGGATCTCCTCGGCCTCGTAGCAAGGCTGAAAGGAGCATCCATCATTTTCATGCACGCTCCCCTGCCTCTTGGCCGCATTCCTGGCTCCAACCCAAGCGTTTGCTGGGGAGACGGCCCCACCGTTGTTGCTGGTGGATGCTGTTGGTTTCCAGACTGCCGGCGTGCCGGGATGGGAGCACCGCGTTCCTTCCTTCCCCGCTAGCCAGCTGCCCAAAGACAAACCACCCTCCCCTGGGGCGCACATTATAAATGCTTAAGCAAATTAGCCATAAATAGAAAACGTAACATATGGGTCTGTAGATAATGTTTCATTATAAATTATCATATTCTCCAGGGAGATACGCCTCTTCCCTTCACACCAAAGGCTTCGCATTTCTTCTTCTGTGCAGACTGCAAGTTTCTTCTCTCTCTCTATTTTTTATTCCCCATAACTGTTTCTGACGCTGCTTGGACGCGGTACTCTACTTCTTGGGTGGGGAAATCGGGATATGAAATGCACTTCAACCGCAAATCCTCTTGGATTTAATGCTCTCTCATGGAAGAAAAAGAACAGAAGTGAATGCAGTTCTGATGAAAGGTGGCTGAACGAAAGCACTGAAGGTTACGTTTTGCTGTTTATCCACCAGACAGGTAAGGCAAGGACAACGAGACCTCTCCCCAATGGTGTGGGATGACCACCCTGTGCATGACCACGCTTGGTGCTCACAAGCAGGGAAGGAAGCAGATTGGTTTTTGCATTTCTGCACTGGATTCAAATCAATCCCCTCCAGATCGGGCTCACCCATGAGTTAATCCCTCTGTAGAGGTGAAGTTCCCTTTCCCTTCTGCTTGGGCTGAAACATTCAGAAAGAACCAATCCACCTCAGCAGCATTGCCATGAGCATGCTGATCTGGAACCATGCCCTCGGGGACCACACGTGGCAGCCACCATGTGCTCCTGGGAGGCATCTGGGCCTCAAATCACACGCACACATCAGCAGAGAGCAGATCTTCTCCAGATAAAATAGAGTACACGTAGACAGACTTCACAGCCTGAAGTCTCAGCATAGCAAACGCTTTTCTACTGTACACATATACATGCCTATGTACGTGCGCCTCCATACAAAAGAAATGGAACTAATTTGAACCACTTCAAATGAGATTATTATAGACTGAGAAAATTTACCTGCCTTAATTGGAAAGACCTTGGCACTTGCACCCTGAAGCTAATTGATGTCATCAAAGCGCTGAATGAGCCCTGATTTTGGTAGTTACAGCCACACCTGGCATCTCTGCCTCTCCGTAATAACCACAGACTTTGGGGACAGAAAAAATATAAAGTAACATCTGCCGCAATGCAAACATTTGGGAAGATCGAGGCTGCTCGTACCAGAGCCCACGTGCACGCGTAACACCAACGGGCAGTGCGCTGCCAGCAGTGCCCTGCAGTACCAGTGGGACACCAAGCGCTCGCAGCAGACGCGGCTGAGGGATGCGCCAGGAGCTGCTGCAAAACCCTGTTCCGAAACACGGAACCCTCAGACCTGGGGGGGCTGCGGTCGCGCTGGTAAAGACCGAAACTCCCACCCCACAGCCTCATCCAGAATAAGTGTGGGTTTAATTAAAGCAGAAACACATTCGACAAGGCAGCGGTGTTGCAAACTCATTTCCTGGTAGGATTATAATATAGGAGAGAGCGGCTTCCCCAGCAGCTGCAGATGTGCACATGCCCTTAACTTGCAAACACTGCAGGAAAATAAAATTAAAGCAGCTAGCGAGCAACAGAGCAGAGCTGCACCCCCAGGAAGGAGGGGATGATCCAAATCCCTCCCGGTACCAAAATAAACCTGGCAGTGAGGGATGCTGCCACGCAGGGAGCCTGCGAGACGCCTCACTGCTGCCCTGCCCTCCATCCCTCCTGCAACGCCATGCATCGGGAAGGAGGATTTGCAGTGGCTTTCTCGGCAGAGCTGAAGGGTTTAGAAGAGATCCTGTTATGTTGGGGGACAGGTGACTTAACTGGGTCAGATGGCTTTGCTCTGTGAAGGCTTAAACCTAAGCATTAGCCTCCTTAGCAAGTTTCCTGGCAAACTTCAAAAACGGAAGAAAAATATGGAAATGCAGCTCAAACTCCACCCTCAGTGCAGCTCGGTGATGCTGCTTGCAGTGCTGCCCGACGAGAGAGGGTCCAGCACCACTCCCAGCACAACGCCCCGAGCTCGCTCCCCATGGCACTGCCCATCCCTTGGGGCACCCATGCTGTCCTGGCCTCAAATGTCACCCTTCCTCTGCTGTGACAAACCCAGGTTCTGACAAACCCGGCTGCATTCTCGGCCAGAGATGAGTGTTAAGCAGATCAGCTTAATCACTTGCAATAAAAAACAATCAGGACTTATCCTCACAATTTGCAGGGCTTTGGTTTATTGATCCAGGCAAAATAAATAATTACACCCCCGAGGTTTTGCAGGGAAAAAAAAAAAGGAGGAAGATGGTGAGGAAAAGCAGGATGGTGGTCGTACACATGGTGGGAAAGCAGCTGCTCCTGCTTGCAGCACAGTGTCTTCCATAGAATCCTTAGAGTTGGAAGGGACCTTTAAAGGCCATCTCGTCCAACTCCCCTGCAATGAACAGGGACACCCCACAGCTCCATCAGGTTGCCCAGGGCCTGATCCAGCCTGACCTTGAAAGCCTCCAGGGATGGGGCATCCACCACACGTCTGAACAACCCATTCCAGCGCCTTACCACCCTGACTGTAGAAGTATTCACGCAGCTTGTCCCCAAGGCTGGGGACATCAGTGCCCCGTCATGCTCCCCAGTGAGCGTGGAGCCCTCGCTCTCAGGGAACATGTGATGATGTCTGTGCTGGTTGGAGCTGTGGGCTCCCTCCAAAGTGACGAAGACAGGAGCTCCGTTGGGGTGCACAGAGCTGTTCCCCTCCCTGGGGATGCCCCTCCAGGAGCCCTCTGCACCCATGCAGGATTTCAACCAAGCAGGAGCAGAGGCAAAAATCCATCCACCGCAAGAGCGGGCGCTGAATTATTCATCCCGCTCCAGCCAGCATTAGCATGCTGAGCGCTGGCTCAATCCTAAACCAACAGCACAGATGTGGCGGAGCGTGGGGCCGAGCACAGCGATGCATCCACAGTGCTAATGAACTGCTCCGAGTGTAAATACCGCGCGCATCCAGGAGAGAAGCCCGTGTGCACGCTGCACGTCTGTGCAGAGCAAACATATTATGCCATTTCTTCAGGCCTTTCATTCCACATGTCATTTTTTCTATATAAGTATAGGTTTACACGAGAGGTAATTATCATCCTTTCAAAGCTCTTAGTTCTGAGTAAAATGAGACGGAGTATTATATCTGTAATATAATCGTAAATAAAATGGACCGTAATAACCCCCAATTAACACATTAAAATGTGATGAAGGCTCGTTTCATCATTCCAGTGTAAACAAAACCTCCAGGAACACCTTATATTGACAAGAGAGCACCGGTTGCTTCCCTCGAAGGGCACAGCAAACCAAGTTTTCAGACTCAGCGCTGCTCTGTAATGGTGCTCATGCCAAGGAGTGGGCAGAAGGGCCGGGAGCACAGCTCCCTCCCTGCGCTCCTTAGTGCAAGTTTTGATCCAATCTATCACTGTGTTGGAAGCTGAAGCCTGGCCACATGCAGGAGCATGGCCCTGGGGCAGCCCCCATGGCCAGATGGGTTTGGGGCACAGGGGAAGCACGCAGGGATGGGATATCCAAGCGCTCCCGGGGCACAGCGCAGGGCTGGTGCCAAGGCACACGGCTCTCTGCAGACCCACGCAAAGCAAACAGAGCCAGGCCTTTCCCAGAGCCGCGATTGCAGTCCCCAAGGGAGGCTCATTTCCAAATGATCTTGTTAGACATTGTTAGAAATTGATATATTTGCATAGCATGAATGTTAAAACTCAGAAAGAACTCAAATGCCAATTAGAACCACTGCGTTGTTTTTTTTCCTCCCCCCTCTTAATTAATCAGTCATAGAAGAGCAGCTCCAGGTGTTTTTCCCTGACTAAATAACAGCGCAAGTCTATCGTTATTAATCTTGATGACCCGAGTATCATCAGCATATGCAGATTTTCCCAATGAAAACAGACTGGGAACGACGGGGGTTTCACCGCAGCGATGCTCCGGGTGAGGATTGCTCCCAGGCTCCAGGTACCACAGCTGGGATAACATAGGCATGAAAAACAGCACCTACAGCAGCGAGGGAAGCCAGCAAACAGGCCATAAACCCGTGCCATCAACTTTAAATCACACCGATATCTTTCTTTTCCATTCTGCTCTACAGAACGGGCTGGGGGAAGAAAAAAAAGATGACAACTACTTTCTAAAGAATGGATCACTTTTCATGATCAGTTTCACCAAAATCACTCTTCTGGGTGCTGATCTAGCCCAGCTACCTGCACGGGGCTCCTGGTTACCGTGCACAACGCAGCTGTGATCGTTAATACAGGACGGCGCATCACAGCAAACTTTGCAGTTTAGAGACTTTGGCAGATGCTACGCCCCGTCTGAGCAATGCCAGCTACTCCTGGGACCTCACACTCCGCATACCATCAGCAAAAAAACCCCTGGAATTCCTTCACAGAAAGCAGCGAGAAAGCGGTGAGTCAAGCAAAACATCCGCACTCATGATCAGAGGCAAGAAACATCGCATGCGGGTGCATGGCATTCGGAAAGCCAATGGCATTGCACATCCCCAGCTCCCCAGGGGTGGAGGAGCAGCCAGAGGGACCCCACACTCAGAACACAACCCTCCAGGTCCAGGTGCATGCACGGCTGCTGCTGGGATGGGAGCGGGGCTCAGCCCTCATTGACGTCCACATGCAAAGCATACAGGGGATCCAGGCTAACCAGCAGCGCCCAATTCACGCGTCCTACTACAAATACCTTAAAAAAAAAAGCACAACAAAAAAACACCAAAAACCACTAAAAATATCTTCCCTGGGGAGAAGCGCAGATAGCATCTAAGCTGATCGGAAAGAGAGAGGAGATGAAGAGAAACGTCCTTCGACTTAGAAGGTAACGTCTCAGATATGCAAATGTTTTTAACACATTTTTGAAACGCCGTCCTAAAAACACTGTTAAATATTAATTATTTTGCTATTTATAAATGCATACATAATTAACAGGAAGAATTAATGTAGCAAGCATCGGTGGAGAACTTTCTTCTAAATATTTGAATAATGAAACATAATTATGTTTTGATGGGAAAACGTCAGAAACGTATCAAAACGTTTTTATGCTATTTAAGCTGAAAAAAACCCAACAAGTTGCTGGGAAATACCAGCACCTGGTAGCGCTGTGCCACCTGCCCTCCTGCACACTCTGCTGTTTTAGCATGTTAAATGCCATGGGAGGTGTTGCTGTTGGTACAAGGCTTTGTGCTCAATCGGTCTGTGAGCATCATAGAACATCCCAAGTTGGAAGGGACCCATAAGGACCATCGAGTCCAACTCCCGGCAACTGGGCTATGAGTTCTCAAAATGGGGCCATGATCCCTCAAAATGGGGCCATCATTGCTACTATCCAGCTCATGGCCCATTGAATTGGATGAGTGCTAAGCTGAGCTCCATTGGGTTTACTCTGCAGGGTCCTGGGGAAGGCACCGTGTGTCCCACGTCCCTCACCGGCGCCAAGGAGCCCACCCAGCCCTGTTCCCACCTTCCCAGCCCACCGCAGATCTCTCCATCACCCAACCAAACCCTTCAGCTGTTTTTGTGGTTCTTTTCCCCCTTCGCCTCCGGAGATGGGGCAGCTTCGCTCCCCCCAGCCTCGCTCGTGGGAAGACTTCATGAGAAATTTTATGGACAGACTTAAAGTACTGTCTGACTTCACTGCTTTAGGTACAATGTCACGGAAAGCAGATGCCAGGCGGCTCTGCTTCTTGAATTCCTGACCTCTGCTGCATTTGAAGCAGGAGCACCGCGACAGGAACGCAGACACGCTCTAATTAAATATAGGCTGGGGAGAAGCGTGGGAGATGAAGGGAAGGGCCGTGTTTGATCCCTGGATCCTGTTGGGGCTGGGCCACCCTGCTGGCATCCCTGGGGTCAGGACGGGGCTGGACCTGCCCCCCAGCTGCTCAGTGCACCAACAGACCCATCCTTCCTGAGATTCGTACACCAGGAGCAATGCAGACCACATCTTTCTCTCCAGAAGGATACAGGGCATGCTTTTGCACTTAGTCAAAGGACGTTCCTGCCTTAAAAGTGAGATTTGCTCCAAGGGAACAATGAATTCCAAATCAGTTATAACCAAATACTCCTTTTACATCCCATCGCTTTGTCCTGAGCAGTCCTTGCTGGCCGCTCTCCTGTTGGCACAGACTTCGTCTCTGGCATAACCAAGGAAATTACTCCCTATATTAAAGGAGAAGAGTATTTTTTCCTCCCCGTCTGCATCCTTCTTAATGAACCCTTACAGGAAGGCCAGCCTGCAGTTACCCGCTCATCCATCACACATCCCTATCTGCTGCACCAGTTGACTAGATGAAGAGGTCCATTTAATTTTAGAATGAGGGCTATCTGCGGAGAAGTACGTAGTCTTATTTTACACAGGAATCTCATTTTTTACCCTCTAAAAGAACATGAAGTTCGCTCTATTCTGCCCAGACAAGACAGCAGCAGGACTCACGGCCACGCATTGCAGATGCACCAAGCACCCACAGCATCCGTGCCGGTCCAGGCACCCGCTAACATTGCAGAGCTTGTGCTGCGCAATGCCTGTCTGGCAGTGACGAGGAGGTGTAAACACGAGGAATTTAGTAGAGCATGTGAAAGACACGCCATCAGATCATACATTTTTTACTGTAACGCAATCCTCATGCAGATCTCAGCGAGAGGTTGGGCCCACTCATCCATCACTCGCTGTGAGAAATGGAACTTTCTCAAACTTCTCCACGTTCAAGAGATTTTCAGTTTGGTTTCCTAGTCTGCTTGCTTTCTTAATGCATAACGCGACTGATTATGTACAAAGCCTAATGTTCCAAAGGTCTAACTTTCTGGAAGATTCATGGCAGAGCTTCTCTATGTTTTCCAGAAAGGGAAGTATATTTATTTACTGCACTTTAAGGGAAATACAGCATCTCAAAGCCAATTCCCTAAAAGAGCTCTTCTGTCCTAAGGCACTTACCAAGAATTGCTTCTGCTCAGCTTATATATTACCATATAAAAGAGAGGGAAAAAAAATGACCTTAAAATTTGGACAGATGTCTCTGGTGGGTTTTTGTTTTGTTCTCAGGAAGAAGTCACGAAGTCACGCACGCAGACCTCCCCGATGGCATTCCAGCCACCAGCCCACGCAGGAAGAATCCATTATTTAGGCTGATCTGCTTTCACTGCTGGAAAGCAATGACTGTGTCACTGCCTGAGCGTCTCTGTGCCTGGGTGCCAACTAATGCCCCTTCAGATCCCTGTTTACCTGCAAGGTCTGTGCAAGAGCTCATGCGCGGCTTGAGCCGTGCCCCGGGAGCAGCAAGGAGCGTTCTCACCCCCCCTCTTCCTCCTCAAAACATTGCAGGTGATCAAAAATGCGTAATGAAGCGCGCAGCCAACTCGAGCGCTCGAGATTTATTTAAAAAGGTTAAAGCAAAACAGATCAAAACATCCTCTATTCTACAGCCATTTCCCAAACGTAACACATCAGCCCTAAGGTAAAAATCAATGTTCAAAGCCTGTACCAATTTTCAGAAAGATAAATGCTATGTTTAATGCTTTACAGCGGTGATTGTTCAAGAAGCTGTCCTTGGTGTATATGAGACGGTACCAACATTTCCCAATTAATGCCTGCACTTTAGTAACACAGCCCCTTGACTGGAGGAGGGTTTGAGGAGAGAGGCTTTAAAAAGAGATAAAAACACGCGCCCGGGAGCGCTCCGCTTTAAAACGATTGATGCTGATGGCTCAAAGGCCATCGCCTGCTCTCCTGGCACTGGGCTGCAGATCCAGCTCCCACTGCCATCCCCAAGCCCGCAGCCAACAATGTGCCGTGCACCGGGACCTCCCAGTACCACCCCAGGTCCCACTCCAGCAGGGATCAGTTCCCCCATCTCCGCTTCCACCAACTGCACAAGTGGAATAAAAGCAGAACGAGTCCCACCCGGCACACGCCTTCCGCGTTCCTACATAACAAGAACGCAATTTAGCTTTGAACGTATCTCTGAAAACGTGAGCACAGATACGGGATGCCGTAATTAAAAGGCTGCCGTTATCTGCATTGCACCCGCTGCCGAGCTGCGGTGCACCATCGGGTCGCAATCGGTCTCCTCGTATCAGCAGGAGCTCGTGCTGCGCTTCAGGGTGCTCACATGCAATCCCTGGTGAAGAGCGAGATAAGGGATCCAAACAAGTGTTCTTTTTAGCCTGCGGCAGTTTAATTACTTGTTGCTTGGATGTCTATTCAGAAAGACAAGAGGTATGGATTCATCTTTTATTATTTTTTCTCTTAGCTGATTTTCAGACGCTTCCCACACCGTGGCAGGGAAAAGGAGGAAGGGAAATGCATCCATGCGTTCTGCAGGGCATCACTGGGATGGGGCAGCACCGCACAGAGTGGTGCCTCCCCAGGCCCGTGCCCCTGGGACACAGCACAACGCTGGTGGCAGAGCAGGGCACTGCTCCCTCCATAGTAGAAATTAGCAGATAACAAACAGTTCTCTCCCAGCCTGAGCGCGCTCTGCCTCCTTAGCCACGTGTTTCCTCAGCTAAAAGGTTTCTTTCATACCCCCTCCCCTCCCCCCCCCCTTCTTGATAGATCCCAAATACAATAATAGCATTTGCAGTGATAAAAAAAATTAGATTGCATAAAATTAATATCGATTCAAATTAAACCATTCGTCTCCTTTCACTTCTCAGATCCCCAGATACAGTTATTGCATCAGCTGCAATGAACCAAGCAGAATTACAAGTCTGACTTGCAGCTCTTGGTTTCCCCCTCCCCACCACCACCTCTCCCCCCTAAGGGAGGAGGGGAGCACCCCTCCTGCTGAGCACTCCCTCTCGGGGCCTTCTGGGTGCCCAGGCAGCATGGAAGCACCCAAAGGACCCAATCTTTCCTCTGCAGCACTCAGAGCTGGGTCCCTCCTGCTCACTCCATTCTTTTCACAGCCTTCTCCCGGTGATAATTGGAAAACGAGGAAGGAGCTATGAATACTTCTTGAAATTAAAAGGAGCACGTAAGGTCTTAGCAGAGAGGGAGAACATGCCAGGAACTGGGACCCTGAGGAGTCACTGCACCAGGTCAGGTGCAACCCCATAACCAGAGCCCCAAACAGCAGTGATGGGCTCTGCCAGGAGGAGAAAGAAGCAGAAAGCAAAGCAGGTTTGGGTAGGAAATGACAAGGGGAGTCCCTCGCTGCAAGGCAGCCTGCCAGGCCTGACCCCAGCATGGGATGCAGGAGAAGTTCACTGCACTGGGGAGGTTACAACCAAAGCATTTCTGGCTCAACAAACCCATACTTTTTGGGGAAACCATTCCTAATCAGCTGTCACACTGAACAGGCGCACTGCTGTAAACCTCTGCACTTTGGAGGCAGGGCAGAGTTCTCGGGATCACTCTCACCAGGCAGATTTGGGTCTAAGCTGCTATGCAATACCCCATATAATTGCTTCAGGACAGAGCCCAGCTCCTCGCAAGCATTCAGCACAGCTCTGCAGGAGCAGTGGGCACCTGGGGAACCGAGGAGCATCACCACCATCCCAGAAGAACACAACATCCCAAGCTCATCCTTCATACGTGTGATATGCAAAGGTCTCAGGCACACGGAGTTACAGAATTAGCAGTACTGGTGTTGCCACAGCAAGCCTGAGCAGAAACCGAGAGCTAAGGCTCATGGAAGCCTCTGTGAGAGGAGCGTGGCTAGGGGCAGATTGGCAGCCCAGCTCTTCCCTTTCTTTTTTTTGGCTCCAATCTATTATGAGCAGTTCCATTCACATCCCTCTTCCCCGTGCCTGTCAGCTATTCTTTAGCTCAGCCTCGCTCCAGACTATTCTCTGATGCCTTGTTGTCCTGAAAAGTGAACATGAATTACTGCCAGCTCAAATTAGTGTCTCTGCGCGCAGGGCGAACAGAAATGTTGAAGTCGGGAAGGAATCGGGATCCTCAGATCTCTGTATCTGGTTTAACTTATGTCAAACGCTGCGTTACCGCCAAACTCCTGAGAAAGCGTTTGGCAATTTGGTCTCCTTTAACAGGAACCCCGTTCTGCAGGGGGCAGTCCTGAAGGATGCCCGTGCAAAAGAGGTGACCAGAAACAGCTGAGCAAAGCCCCAGAGGGAAATTCAACTCCATACATGAGTTAGACAGGAAACAGCAGCCACTGGAGCCTCTCTAAAGGCACTGAGCACGACGCTACGGTAGAACTGCGTGCAACAGTAGGAAATCTGACACAGACAAAGGCTGTCTCGGCCAGGGAGTGCAGAGGATGCTCACAGAACTGAAACCACCAACCTGCAATAGTATGATGGCCCCCGAAACACCCTGATGGTCAATGAACTGCTACCGCAGGAGCCCTCTGCTTCACATAACAGAAGTGTGATGAAGCATTGCTGAGATATTTCGGGGAGACGGAGAACCCCATTCCATTTCTTTGCCAGCACAAACAACCCCAACAATCCCATGTGGGGGGGGGGGGGAGAACCTTTTCTCAGGGGCATCAATCGATTTTATCAGTTATGCATTTCATTTCCCAGGCTCAGCAGCTAATTAGCTCACATGATATTACTTGGAAATGGCATTAGGCTCCAAACTAAGGCAACGGAAGCCAGAAACAAACACGGCTTAATCCAGGTTTTGCCGAGTTATTTTCAATGGCCTTCCCAGGCTGCCCTCAAACTCGCAGAGGGGTACAGAGCTTTATTGACCAGATAGATGCACATTTCCAGAGAGATTACAGCCACATTAAAGGAATTCTGAAATCTGGATTATATCCATAAGTAGTTCTTAACGACTCCTTTGCAGCTGTTACAATGCTTATGTAAATACCGAGCGAATATTTAAGGCTCTATTAAAGAGAAATTTACTGCGCTGTCCATAAGGATTGGATCTCTCCACAAATCCTACTGCATGGGTTGGCCCTCCTAAAATAGACACAAGCCACTCCTCGTTCAGCTCAGCTTCAGAGGTCCTTGGTAGAGCGCTGGAGGCATCCTCATGGGAGATGCCCGTGTCCTAAGGAAGCCACCGAGCTGCTACCGATATCTGAATCAAAGTTTGGGAAGATATGAGGGACGGGAGCATCACTCACTCAGGACACGTCTCCTGGCTCCCCATGGGATCCCACCCCAGACCGGAGGAGTTTAATTCCGGCTTCGTGTCTAATAGGCAGCTGTTTAAACACTGCCTGCAGGCAGAATCCTCACCCTCACTGCAGCTTTCTTCCAGTTTGCATTACCAAAGGCTGTTGACAGCCTCTGTTGGTTGTTGGAGCCCATCTCCCTAATCCCTGCGTGCTCACATGGGAGCGCTGGCACAGAGCTGGGGGGAGCACCAAAACCATGCCCGCTTCCCAGCCCTGCTCCCCCCATCCCAGCACTGGGGTGCGTGGTACCCCCACCTGCAAGATTTCATATCAGCTCTGAGCCAAAGGATGCGGCCACGGGCTGCACAAGCCTCAGACTTTGAAGGGAGGAAGCCAGAGACATCAGCGAGCAGATTTTATTATTATTATTGAGACTTGACAAGCAAATATAGCACCAGAATCCTAGGAAGATTAAACAGGAAAAAAAATATTAGTTCCCTAAACTAATGAAGTACTGGAGCTCTAGGGCAACAACGGTTAATAGTGCTTCTATCTCAACTGAAGAGGCAACAAAATGCTGTTTAATTGTAATTTTAAATATGGATTTGAGGATCTTACCCATAAATCATGGAGTCAGATAAGGTCTGTGCATAATGACAACTTGTCAAGCGACAGAAATAAAACTGATCTCAAACACTTTAAGATGAAACGCTCTCTCCCGGCGTGCCGGGCTGTAAGCTTCAGGGGAGGCTGCAGCATCTACAGGAACCACCAGCCCTCTAAAAGCCATATGATAACCAACCCTGTAAATTAACCACACCAAATCAGAAAAATCAGGAAAGGCTGAAAAGTGGTTTTTCTACCCAATTTCAATGAAGGGGATGCCAGGGAGTAAGGCAAAAAGTCGTTAACTGAACCTGCATTAGCGTGCGGGGGTCCGCATGCAAGGCTTGGACAACCTGCGCAAGGAGACCTGCAGCCCAACCATCTCCTGACCTCACGCTGCACTCAGATCAAAGCTGCCCACAGCGGATTTTGTTACTGTTTTACCACCGGATTATCCTCCACTTAACGTCCCTACAGAGGCTCAGCTCACTGCCCAAGGAGCCCCACGTGCTCGTGCCCAAGCAAAGCCCACACCACGCAGGCAGCACCCAACCATCACAGACTCCACAGGGACTCTAAAGCATTTCCATTCCCCAACACAGACGGGCAGCGAAGCTGTTGTCATCTCCAATGTCCTGCTCTTTTCGGTGGCTTTTAATCTTTTTACCCATCTGTAAAATTCCTAATTAACTGAAGTAACTAACCAGCGTTGCGTGAACTCAAACTGAGAATATTACAGTCAAATACATAATTAAAAATTTCTGCTGCGTTGCTTCCTTCCTCCAGTTACATAAGTTACTGCACGGAGTGCAAATGCCACAGCCAGAAACCCAATTTGGATTATTTCTGTTCTGCTTCAGCCACGAGGAAGCCCCCCCAGCCCTTGCCCCCACCCAGCCCTCCCCAGCAGCTCTCCACCTGCGCTTGCTTTGGGCAGAGCCGCGCAGGGCTGGTGCTGGGAGCAGCTATAAGTGGTGGGAGGCAGCAGGCTGCAGCCCAGCAGCACAGGATCTGCTGGCAGGCAGAGCTGCAATTAGAGCAAAGCACACACTGGGCTCTCTCCTCCTCAGCATTAGCCCTGGAAAATATTCTGCAAGGAGCTAACAGCTGCTGGAGAGCTACAAAGAGAACTGAGCCTGCAATGGGGACGAGCCAACGTGCCAGCCTCCCTCCAACACATTCATGTCCTAGTGACCCTCCTGTCCCCGAGCTGCACAGAGCCCACCAGGTGCATCACCCCCTGCCCCTGAAGCCCACACAATCCACAGCGTGCCACCACCCACCTGCTGACATCAGTGCTTGCAGAGGACGAGCAGCTCCAGGAGGCACAGAGAGACCCAAGCAGCCCTGGCTCTTTCCCTGCCCTTAAATCACCTCCAACCCAACCAAGCTGCAGTGCCTGCCCAGCAGGTTGGATGCTGCGGGCTCCCATCCATCAGTGCCAAATTGACCCCATCTGGGAGGGGAGCACAAGTGGGGATGGATGGCTGAGAGCCTCGTTGGCCCAGGTGCTGCTGGTGCTGAGTCCCTGCATTGGAATTAGAGCTTCAGCACTGACCGAGGCTGTCATTGTGTTTGGCTGCTAAAGCAGCACGGTTTGCTTTGCAGGGATTTTCTTGCCTCATAGACCAAATGGTGCTTCAAGTCCTGCTAGCTGCGGAAAAGCCCTTCTCGCTAGCAAGTGTGACTGATAGGCTCTCTGTCCGTCCCCACCGCTCTTTCCACGCCACCACACACGGCTGCTCCTTCCATTTCACATATGCACTTCGCTCAGCTTGTGCTGCATTATGTGCATTACATCCACGCTTTCGCTTCGCTTCCTGCGGGCTCAGGTAAAGGCTCTGCAGGACGAGTTCTGTGCTAACAACCACGCTCTGCAGTGGACTTGCACATTATAGGAGTGCATCGGTGAGCTGTGTGTCCCTGGGATGCAGGAGGGGTTCTCTCCACACTCCCTTTTCAGCCATGCAGAGTGCACCATGAAGGGTCCTTGTGCGTAATGCCCCCACTCCTGGCAGCGATGACCCATAAAGACCTGGCCGTGCCCTGAAGCAGTGTGTTTGTGCAGATGCTGTGACTGCTGGAGCTGGAGACCCCCACCCCGGGGTGCTGCACCCCCAGGACTGAGCTGGAGGGAGGCAGCTGCACGGCAGCCGCTCCTGCACGAGGAGGGCCGGGTGTTCCTTCTCCACTCGAAATCCTCTTTAGATCAAAAGGCATTGGACTCGGACTAATTTCAAAGCACCTTCTCACGTCCCCAGCACAATCTCTTGGCTGAGCGCTAATCCCTGCCGCTGCCAGGCGATGCTGAGCACAGCCGGGTCCCCATCGCCATAATCATCTGTGCTCGGAGCCCGTGCTGCCCAGCAGAGCTGAGAGGGGCACCGTGGGACGGTCACACTGATGGGTGACACCCGGGAGCGATGGCAGTACCCACAGCCCCAGATCACCGTGCCCGTCACACTGCTGCCCTGCATGCTTCGCTCCTGGGGTGCCCAGTACAGGCACAGCCTCACACAGGAGTGTTTTACAGCTCTTCAGACAAATTATCTGAGGGTACTTTCAACTCTGGTGCTATTACGCCATTATCTCTGCCTAATTTTCCGTTCCATCCCCTAACATTTCAATTTCCCCCTTCACTGATCTCCTCCTTTAATAGCTCTCCCAAACTTTGTTTAAGTTGAGAAGCGCCCGTTGGGTTCTGTTCCTGCTGCCTCTCCTTCCCTCCCCCACCTCCTTCCCCTCACCCACGTTTCTCTGCTCAGGGGCACAGTTCCCACATCCCCACTTCCTTGGGAACGTCCCCGCTTGCAGACAGCCCCAGTTGCGTCCTGGGAGTGAAAGTCATGGAAATGGTGAACCTTTGCTTCCTCTTTTCTCCTCTGCATTCTGTAGTCCTGAAACCCAGCCCAAGCCGACAATGCTCTTTTCTATCCCCAACGCGACTTGGACAGCAAACCGTTCCAAGTCAATTCAGAGGGTTACGAATGCGATCAGACGGTCTCCAGCAAGCGGCACATCTCTTTGGCCTTCTGTCCTTCCTCTTTGTGACCCATGAGATGCACTGAAGCCTTTTGGTTCGCTGCCACCCGCGAGTCGCTGCTGCCTGCTGGCTTCCCAGGGCCCCAAAGAAAGGATGTTCCCAAGCCCTGGTGCTGCGTGCTTGGGCTGCCAGCGGGCTGTGATTCCCCATAGCATAGGATCTCAGCGTGGCGTCTCGCTGGGACCAGGCTCTCTCTGTAGGGCTTGCACCACATGCCAATCTTCTTAGGCACAATGGGCAGTGGGGGCAACACAGCAAGAAGTGTCCCCAACCACGGACAGCTTTTTTTCACCAGGCTCGAAGGGGGAGAATTGCTCAGCAATGGGCTCAGCAATGGATGATTTTCTGTGCCTCTCTGCTGCTCCATCCCCTGCTGGTTCACACCTCGGCAGAGGTGGTGGGTCCCTCACCCGGTCGCTGCCCTCTGATGGAGGAGAGGAGGTTGGGGAATGAATTACACGACAACAGACAGCGTGAGAACCTGCCCGCCCCAAGGGGAAAGGTTGTATTCAAGTTCTAAACGTTTATCTCTGGCTCCTGCTTTTCAGCCCGTGCAGTGCACAAGGTTGGTGGGATACGGCAGCGCTGCTGAACACACACTCCCACCAGGCAGGGAGCAGAGCTCACACCAACACCAAGCAGTGAGGCCAAGCTGCTGATACCCATCGCCACCAGATCCACCTCCCAAAAAGCTCTGGGAGAGCAGCAGTGCAAAAATCCCAGTGCAGAGCCCGAGTGGCTGCGCGCTGTGGGCTGCAGGATGCTCCCCTGAGCATCTCTCTGGGCTGATTGAAAGCAAATTGGCCAACATGGGGCTTTTCTTTATCAGGGACTGTGGTCGCGGCTAATTGCTTTGATGTACAGGTTGATGGGCTGTTACACGAATATCGCTTTTCTCATGGCTTCACAAAACCATTTTACAAATGGAGTTGGCTGCGATCCGCTGCTATGTTTGTAGCTGTTGGTCTGGGTGTCAGCACAGAGTCTGAAGCAAGAGGAAGGAAAATACGAATGAGAAAGAGATAAGGAAAAATAAATGTCAAGCTGTGCTTTTGCAGGCTGAGGGCAGAATGCTGGCAGCCTTACAAGCTCCGAGCAGCAGGGGAAGGCAGTGCCAGGTTGGATCTACCCGAGGCCCTGAGCCATGGCGGGGTGGGAGAGGAGGCTCCAAGGGAAGCATGGGGCTGTCACAGCTGCCTCTTGCTTTGAAGGTAAAGATGGGATGAGCGGTCTCCCGTTTCCATGGTGTGCACCCAGTGGCTGGATGAGCATTGGTTAATGATTGCTTTTTACAGGAAACCAAAGCACGAGGCCATACGTGGCCCACATCCTGCTGAGTTTCCCACTGCAAACCGCCCGTGCTGCTGCTCCTTGCAGGGTGCCGCAGCCCTGAGGACCCCCACATCCCCGCACTGCTCCTTTGTGCAAGTGTCAGCCCACGTCCTGCCATCTTCAGTATCAGCACGAGAAGGATAATAATAACCCCGAAGGAACTCCAGCAGTGTTTGGGTCTGACAAGGAACTAAGATAAATGTGAGTTCTCAGTTAATATCATGCTTGGAGTATGAGCAGAGCAACAGGATTTCAGTCGGGTAAGTTTATTAAAAATATATTGACTTGTCACTCCTGGCAGCAGTGAGATGGTCTGAGAGCCCCAGGGATCAGATCACGGCAGTGCCAATAAAACCGAGACAAGATCTCACCTCGGCATGGCAGCGATCGCGCTCCGCTCCTGCTCCCCAGGTCCCATTTCTCAGCCCCTCAGCAAAGAGCCTCTCCCTGTCTGCCCCTGGGGAGCAATGGGGTTTTTGGAGGGAGCCCTCCTGACCTCCCCATCCTGGAGCCCACTGCCGCCAGCACCAGTTCCACGTCCTCCTCCACACCATGGCTCCGGGCTCTTCCTTCCCAACACATTTCTGCCGTAATTCAGCTCTCCGCTGAGAGGCTTTGCTGCTCCAAACCTCTTATTACCACAAATTGCCTTGCAGTAATAAACCAATCTCTCCACATTTGTTATTTATCGGGCATACCTGGATGTTTCCAAATGCCAAAGCCACAGCTCCGGGGTACGGTGCAGGAGCAGGGGCTGCTTGGAGCCACCCACCCACAGGATGCCACAGTGCCCCGAGCCCACAGGGACCTCATGGCACCTCGAAGCGGTGTGAAACGTGGAGGTCTTGGCTGGGAGAGCAGTCAGCTCGCGTGATACACCTAAACTTTTAATAAGGAATAGCACTCAATATAGCACATTTCCATCATTTATTGAACTGAAGTGCCTTCTGTCGCTTCAGTGCCGAGCCCCGAATCCTGTCCTGGGTGATTAAGAATGATCCGTCTGGAAAACGATGCGGACAATTTGTTACATCCAACCAGAGAGCCACAGGAACCACAGTAACAAGCTGAAATGATTCCAGCCCCGCTCAATCCCCCGGGCCCAGCCTCAATCCCCCATCCCCTGCCAACCCCAGAGCCCCGCGGTGGGGACACTGCTACCACCACGCCAATGTTCTGCTTGCAGCCTGCAGCCTGGCTCCATCGGGGCACCACTGGGTCCCCATGGGAGGGGGCCCCTCTGCCCCTCCACCAGAAGAAAAGACATCGAATTTGCTCTTAAGAAACTGCACCCAGATCTTGACAAAGCTGCTTGGTCGGCTCCTCTTTCTGGAGGAGCATTGTTGCGAGCTGATGGTTACCACCTAGCCCTGGATAAATCAGGGATCCGTTCTTCAAAATAGCATGTTGATTGATGCTTAAAATATCTCCCAGCAATTACTTCGCCCCGGTATAATTACAATAATTAAACTTGGATAACGCTTAGTCCTGCTTTTTAACAGAACTGTGTGCTGCGGCATCAGCGTGCTTGTGTGTTGTTTCCCGTCCCATTTTGCAGTCTCACCCTGCTGCCGGCTGAGTCAGCTCTGCTCGCCGCTCCTGCGCCTCGTGGGCAGCGATCCAGCGCACGAAGCCCCGGAGCAGCCCTCCCTGCCGTGGGAGACGCAGCCTGCGCGGCTCCTGAGCTGCTCCTTGGCCCCAGCTCTGGGCCGCACAGCTCAGCACAATATTTCTCCTTTGTTCCCGCAGCAGTGACACTTGCGACAATTGGGGCTGGTGAGTACTTTTCCAGCTGTGATGAATAGCGGGGATAGGAATGAGATCCCAGCGCCGTATTTCATGCCCTGAAATCCCGCGTGTGGCTGGAAACGAACCGAGCTCTCCGCTGATCTATGCAGCGCCGCGGCCATTCGCATTCCATTAGCTTGTACACATTGTCACGGTGATTTAAGACGGCAATTTGACCCTAAAAAGAAGAGCATCTCACTTTGTCCCTCCCTCTTTTCTTATATATTTTTCCACACAAGAGAGCGTTGGAGCAGGGTTTGGCCAGGCTGGGGATGAGCAGCGCTGCAGGAAGGGTTCACCACCGCCGGGAGATGAAACCAGCAGTTATCTCTGCTTCAAAGCCACACTGGAAGAAGGTTCTCCCCCCTTTCCAGGTCAGATGGCGCTGGAGGATCCTGGCCGTGCCATCCCCATGCCGGGGTGAGACAGCCCACGTGTTCCCATCGAACCCAATGACCCCGCGGGGTTCTGCCTCTGCTGCGGGGTCTTGGGCTGGCACCGTGCAGCTGGGGGTGCTCCGGGTGCCCCCCTGCCCTGTCCCCCCAGGTGATGGGAGCGCGGAGGAAGCGAGTCACGAGCCCGCGCGCGGTTCTCATATCAGTTTTAATAGCAACATCAGAGTACTAAATATACACAGGGAAATCGGTATAGGGTCGCATTTACAGTGCTTCCAAATACACAGCTTCGAAGTACAGAGACAAACTAAAAAAAAACAACACTCCGGAATAAAATATTCACCTGTGTGGAACCACAGCCGGCGGAGGGCAGCCCAGCCCCGGGCACACGAGTGGTGCCAGGGCTGCCCAGCACCACGGGACTGCCGTGCCCAGCTGTCCATCTGCCTGTCCATCTGTCCGCCTGTCTGTCCATCTGTTTGTCTGCCTGTCCGTCCACCTGGCTGTCCATCCATCTGCCTGTCCATCCACTGGTCCGTCTGTCTGCCTGTCCATCTGTCTGCCTGTCAGTCTGCCTATCTGTCCATATCTTTGTCTGCCTGTCTGTCTACCAGTCCATTCGTCTGTCTGCCTGTCCGTCCACCTGTCCATCTATCCATCAGCCCGTCCATCTGCCTGTCCATCCACTGGTCCATCCATCTGCCTGCCTGTCTGTCTGCCCGTCCATCTGTCTGTCTGTCC
Organism: Aquila spilogaster; assembly: GCA_024606505.1. Taxonomy (NCBI): domain Eukaryota; kingdom Metazoa; phylum Chordata; class Aves; order Accipitriformes; family Accipitridae; genus Aquila; species Aquila spilogaster. The sequence continues at coordinate 45,312 of JANHGO010008170.1, forward strand.
ATCTGTCTGTTTGCCTTTCTGTCTGTCTGCCTGTCTGTCCACCAGTCCATCCATCTGTCCGCCTGTCTGCCTATCTGTCCATCTGTTTGTCTGCCTCTCTGTCTGCCATCTATCTGTCTGTCCACCAGTCCATCCACCTGTCCGCCTGTCTGCCTATCTGTCCATCTGTTTGTCTGCCTGTCTGTCCGCCGGTCCATCTGCCTGTTTGCCTCTCTGTCTGCCCATCTGTCTGTCTGTCTGTCCATCAGTCACAGCCTACATACACATAAGGAGTGCCGGGCTGTGTGTCCCAGGCCACGTCCCCATGGACGTACCGCCGCGCGCCGATGCCTCGCGTTACAGGATTTTCCCAGTAAAAACAAAGAAGTACTCAGTGATGTAAAACCGGTTACAAAGTAAAAGCTGTCTCATGTTAGAAAATGTTTTGTTTCTTTTTTTTTTGGCAAAATAAAAATAAACTGTAAACTTCGCTGTACATGTCCTATCAAACAAAAAAAATAAACCCCTCGGAACCTAAAATAGAAGAATCTGGGTCAGAAATCTGTGCCCTTAGTGTACATTTTTGTGC